>JABUIW010000024.1:2680454-2702365 GCA_013363375.1 Menidia beryllina | reverse complement strand
CCCCACCTGAGAGGGGAGGTGTTTGCCATTCCAAAAGCCGTCTCAGGTATTGTGCAAAACCCTGCAGCCCTTTGCCCATCTGCTCTTGGCTTCCTTCACCGAGTGGGTTAAATGGTAGAGTGTGCTGCGCGTAGCCCTTAAAAACCGTCTGGGAACAGACGGCAGTCATGATGAGCAAAAGGCGTGCCACTCCTCACTGCTGCGCACGTCTTCCTCAGCCTTCTTTTCATGTGGAGTTTCTCATTTTGTATTTGCTTCACATCCCCTTACAACCGAAACAAAAAGGGGATGAATCCCGAAGAACAAACAGTTGAGGTCGCTTGTTTCCCGGCACCCGGCGATGTGCCTAGAATAAAGACGGGCGACCTTGTGAGAGCTGAAGACATCCTCAGGGTGCCGGAGTGCTAAAAACAAAACAACTTTGGGCGGGGGGGTAAAGCAGGAGCGATTAGGCTGAAGTAGGCAGGCGGCTTTTGCTGGTAATGTCCAGCAGCAGACAGCCACTCTGGGTGTTTGGCAGCTACTCCCAGCCCGTCTGGACCAAGGTCAGGCCCCTGTTACTGCCACCCTGCAATCACCGCCGAGGTGCATCCACCGCCGAATGAGATCCAATCATGGTGCACAACAGATTGTGACCTACGAGAGAGGGGAGATGGGTTGGAGGGGAGCAGTGAGAGAGCTTTTAGCCGCTAAGAGACCAGCCCCATTTTTAATCTTATTTTACCTCTGCTGCTGAGGTGGAATCCACTTAAACAGGTAGCAGCTTTTCGGGGCTCAGCTGACACTGAAGCACGCCTCTGCTTTCTCACACTTCTCCCCTTGACTGAGAGACTCAGCTTCGTTCCTTCCTCCAGTATTTTGCGGTCAGTATTTCTATAGGTCGATCATGACTGGATATAATGTTCAGAGGCTTGCGTGTCCTGCTGTGCAAACCCATATTTCCCCTGTAAGTACTCCCCTTCTGTTTATAAGCTCTGACGCAGATTGTAAAGAGGATGTGTGTATTTTCCACTGGCATTGACAGAGTCCATAAAGGACAGAAGGAAGAAACAAACACTGAGGAGCTGTTGTTATAATGTCATAAATGCATTTAATCATAATTACACTGAAATGCATAAAGCAGATGTTGTAGAATAAATCTAGAGCTGCTTCACATCTTTTAAATGAAAGGAAAAGTAGAAAAGGAGTTTTCAGTCTGTATGCAGAACCAAACGTTTACCGCGTTTTCCATTGCGACAAAGTACAGCTTAGACTGTGTGATCGGGTGGAAACGGCATGCAAATTTTGCTGAAAGATGTTCCGGGTCAGAAACTGTGTGACCCAGATTTCCACAAAGGCTGAAAATAGTTTATTTTATTTTTAAATCCTTGTCTGTAATGAGCATACTGCAGAACGGGTGCCCCGGAATCTGCCAAACAGGGGAGGCTGTGATGGTCTAAAGAGCCCTGCTCACACCTGCTTTCTGACAGTAGCTCTTTAGGATGTCTGGAACTTTAGAATTTGATCAGATTTTAATTTGAGGATGGTTCTATTCTCTTCGTTTGTCCTCATGATCATTGGTTTTTCACCTTAGCAAAAAAAACAAAAAAAATCCCATAGCTGCACCGGGAGCGCTGGTTTTCGGTCTGCTTTGACTAAACACTTTTGTTCCTGACTCGAGCAAATGTTGCCACAAATGTTGAAAGAGTCTCAAATTCCCTTTTCAAAGCCAGGCGAGTTCCACATGAACAGGATTTAGAGAAATGGAAAGAAAGTGTTGATACAGAGGAGGGTGAATACGGACATGTAAGGCTAGCATAAGAACTACAGGAGACAATGACAGGGAGCAAAGACAGAAAGCAGGAAAGGAAAAACAAACTAAGAACCTGGGAACAAGGAACAATCTGCTCAGAAAACACCAGAAAACATGGAGGGCATGCAAGCACGAAATGAATCCCCAAAACAGCAAAAGAGCACAAGAATCCTCACAAGTAGAAAAAAAAGAGGACAAACTTTAGTCTTTAAGAAGAACCGTGTCCTCCTTCCCTGACCTCCAGATGTGGAGGTTTCTTTTCCTGATGTGGCCCTGCTGGCTCTGTGCTGCCTCTGTGCTGCTCTGTGCTGTCTTCCCTGGCTCAGTGAGGGGGCCGGAGCCCCAAAACAAGATGTCCAACGCCCAAAAAGGATCTTATCCCCTCTCAGTTTGAAATAGCTTATTATGTGACCGCCTGCGTGTGGCTGAGCAGCTTCACACGGCATAATGCGTAATTACAGCCGCTGATTGTCTTGATGTGACATTCTTCTACGCCCCAGCTATAATAGCAGAAAAAGCTGCTGGCAGCATTAATTCAGCGGCTCCAGATAACCTTCAGTCCCCGTGGAGGACTAGCATACAATTAGTTGTGTTCTCCGCTGCCTTATCGGCTGGCTGACAAGCCCCCTAACCCCCCCCCCCCCCCACACACACACACTTTTTCATGACACAATTAAAATGTTTCAGTTGTTTTAATTTAAAGTGATTTTGTGCTCATCCGTGTTTGACGTGTCTGCACATCCCGTGGCCCTCGCTGTGGAGTGTTTCCCGCCGGTTTTCAGACGAGTTGTGCACTCATTTTCAGCTTGTTCCAGCTGAACCGGCCCTTCACGGTTGGCCGGGTGCATATTTGGCCGCTGTGACTCCACAACGCACTTAGTAATTATCTGGAAAGTCCAGCTTTAGGTTATCTTTGACCGCTTTGTGTGTCGTGAGGCCAAATAACCGGAATCTGGAAGAATAGCTGCTCATTTTTAACATCAGTTCATCTAGTTTGATCACGTTTCTCAACTGAATGATTAGATGTTTGTTCCTTTAAGATTTTTTGTAACCTTTTTTAGACGGGGGAGCATCATATGCGGCTCCAATCATTCCGTGGTTCGTACGCAGCACATGTTTGCCTTTTTTCTCACGCTCAAAGCCTTTTACTGATCCTCCTGCCACCTGAATGTCATTCTAAAGTCTGTTTTGATTGATGAGAGCTCTCCTCCTGCAGACGAGCGTGTGCAGCTCGGGGTTGCTGTCGCTGAATATCAAGTGCTGATTTACTGTATAATAGATTCAGAGATGATGCCTCCTGCTGTCCTGCCACCTGTTCCGTCAGCCAATAGCGGCCTGGCTGTGCACACATGCACGGCTCGTTTACCAGCGCGCAGCACTTCAGAACACAATCGCGTCCCGATTAAGCAGTCAAAGATGAGCGGGAGCAGCCGAGGAGCGCAGAGCTGGATGTGGGGGGGGCGCCGTCCTGGAGGTCGTCGGTACGGCTGCAGCCTCCTCGTCCTGACTCCGCTCCGCTCGGGTGACAGTGATGAAGTGCACCGGCCCGTCTTTTAAGGCCCTTTTATGAAAACCAAACCAAAGCCATTAGTTTCAGAGGGAGAGGGGGGGGGGGGAGCGGTGCCGGACATCTGAGGCCGATCGGCAAGCGAAAGCACTCCTCCCTCGCTACACTCTCTACCCCCGACCGTAAGAGAACCATCCATCTTGATCAGGGCAGGATCCACGCAGCAGTCGTACCAGACGGCCTCTTATCCAACAAAGTGACAGTCTCATCACTTGGCGAGTTAACAAGCCACAAACGGAAAGGTTAAAAAAGTCAAAAACAAAGCGTCCGTGTAGTCTGCGTTAGAGGCCAGGCTGTTCATTCCTCATTTTCCTGTGTCACCTGTTTTCTTCACTGGTTTTGCACATCTTCCTCTTCTTGGTGTCATCCCTCTTTCCCGTCTCATGTTGGGTGTGGTTAATATGTGACTCTTTGCTGTTAAGGCCTCCTCCGTAGTTCCCTCATTGTAAAAGCTGCAAAGAGAAGGCTCTCTCTCTGTCTTTGCCCATAGGGATTTCAGAAGTGTGGCTATGTATGTCTGTCTTGTGTGATTGCTAATGTAGAGAAACACAGCAGTTTGTTTGATGGTGTTATCTATGACACAAGGCTTTCATACAGATATTTTTAAATGTCCCGTATGTTTATCATAGCAAAAAGTCCAGTGTTCCCCGCTAACATTCTGTGTCTCCACCGTTTGTGTTTCCACAGATTTAAGCGATCATGTACGATGCAACGAGGGTGCCGTCTCCCAAAGATGGCGCGAACGGGGTGGCCCAGCCCGTGGTCTCCGGAGCAGAGCCGGGAGCGGCCGCGGTGTCGGGCGGGCCCACGCTGACCGCGGCGATTCAGGCTAAAAGCGAGGAGGGCCAGCCGGGCACGGAGGAGGAGGAGGAGGAGGAGGCCGAAGCAGAGCCTGTCCTGGTGAAGAAGCCACACAGAGAGATTCTGGACCATGAGAGGAAGAGGAGGGTGGAGCTCAAATGCATGGAGCTCCAGGAGATGATGGAAGAACAGGGGTAAGAGGATGAGTCATAACCTCCTAAATGTACAGCACTTCTTATCCTAAAAGAGATTTATTCAGAAAAAAGTGCAGCAGAATCTATAAACTAACTGAAAATGCTGCTTTGGGGCAGTGTGCTATGTGGCTCAGCCTGTGTGCTGGTATTAAGCTTGTTTTAGAGGTATTTTTGATATTTTTTTTCTTTATTTTTTATTTTGATCATCTCCTGATATTACACCAGAAGATGATAATAATGGAGGTCAGCAGAGGTGCGACAGCCAGCTCTGAAATTCCTGTAATAACAGACAGGATTACCGATGATTTGGACCACACAGTCAGAGGGGGAATTATTTTAGAAAGCATCATTAGAGATTATGAGGGAACAGACAAAACCACATTATCAAGACAGAAGAACTGCTATGAGTGCAGGTCTATGTTTTACAAGTAATATTTTAAGCCACCAAACCGTAAATTTAATAACCAAGTCAATTATAGGGAATTTTCTCTCACACGCTGTTTATAAGATGGCATCTATTTTCATTGTGACCCCTGAAATCGTTCTTTTCCCTCTCAGCATCAAACAACAAAAACAGTTTATTACTAGCTGGTTCCAGCCTGCTGAAATAGCAAAGAACAAAGCAGTTGAAGAACCAGATGTCTCCCTCGGGCAAAAAAAATAGATTAAAAAGGAGAAATTGACATTTGGTCAAATGCCTTTACCCACCAAATGTAGTTACACACCAGCTTGGGGTGATTTTGAGGCAAGTTTGGAGCTTTTGTGGACAGATTGGTTAAAAATAGAGGTGGAGCTCAATATGAAAGCTAAATGGCTTCATAACAAAGTCAAAACTACGGGGCCCTGAGGGGACACGAGCTGACATGATCTCACAAAGCCCTCGCTTTGCTCACGCCCGAGCTCCAGGATACTGAATCAGTAGAGAAGTGCCATCTCTACTGAGCAGTGCAGCTGATGTCCTCTTAGTTTGAGCTGCGGTGAGCTCAGTGATGGAGAGTCCATGTGAGCGAGGAGGCACAGATCTGACATTAAAGTTTAAGGCATTCGTCACAGAAATGGTACTGAGCCAGAAGTAGATGACACATAATGAAACCAGAGATCTTTTAGGAGCCCCATCAGCCCTGAGCGGTAACACTTTAAATACCGTAAGGCAGCAGGGAGGAGGAGCCAAAGCTCCGGAGCCTGGACAGAGGGAAGGAAATCTACACAAACTTTCCCTAAAGTTTCATGTTAGTCATATAAAAATGTACTATTTGAAGGTTTTTTTGTCCTAAAATTCAACATCATGTCAAATTATTTCCTCTTCCTCTCTTCAATTTTTTGTTATTCATAACAACGCCAATAGAGGTCCAATAGAGATTTGTTTTAGTTCTAAAGCAACATGTAAACTAAACAATTGAACAAACGGCCACATCGCAGTAAGTTTTAATGAGGCATATATGTCACGTTGCATGTCTGTTTTCAGAGAAAAGTTCCTTATTTAGGTTTTTCAGGTGTAATGAAGCCCAGAAATCTTTCATAGAGTCCTGATGCTGGCTAAGCTTACGTGCACAGCTATGTTGAAATATAGGAGTGAGCCAAAAATCCTCTCATGTAAAAATCCGTAATCCAAATATTCTTCCTGCCTCCGGCCACTCCTGCCTACAATTCCAAAACCGGTCTTATTAGCAGGGATCAGCTTACTGGAATCGGTGAGTGGATCTGACAGCAGCGGGGCCGACGCAGAGCTGGATGGTTGTGGGTGCAGAGAAAACACACTTTTGAGGGGAGAGAATCCCGAGTATTACTCAGTGTTTGGGAGAATCTAGATGAACCGAAGGCTTCGAGGGGGCGGGCGGTAGCTGTGTCAGGGAATGCTAACCTGAGCGTGATTCATCAATGCTCCGCAACATGAATGGAGTCTCCTACAGCTAACCAATGGAAGCGCCGGTATCAGGGACATATTTAGAATAAGGTGAACAGTTGGAATATGGCGGGCGTGCCCCCGCTCAGCTGCTCACATCAAACGCAGCCCACAAACCCCCCAATCCAGAATCTGCTACCTGCCAAAACTCATTTTCGTCTCAGCTGTGGGAGGGAAGGGAAAAACAAGCAGCTGTGGGGAAAAGAGGATGTCAAAAGTTTTTTTTTTTTTAATTATTGGAATAAAATTTTTTTTGTCACGCGATCATTGTTAGCAGCATGAAATGCACCTGTGATCTGTCGTTACACAATCAGGGTGCTTAACAAACAACTATCCTGTGAGGGAGGTGGCTCTTATCTTTGAAATAAGGGCTAGATCAGTATCAGGACTATTTTTGGGAAAGCCCTGGGTGCGTCCTGATTGGCCAGGGAGCACAGTCAAAATGAGTGGGCGAGCAGCCGTGTGAGGGAACATGTCCTCGTCTCCCATCCGGGCTGGAAAAGCACTGTTTCTGTCAGGTGTTTTCACAACATTTCCAAGCTAGGAGGAAGTGAGAGCACCCGGGGACGTTACAGCATGTTCAACAGTCACAAAACCTGTTTCTTTTCTGAATTTAATGTTCTGAAAGGGAAAGTCAGAATTTAATCCTGCTCATTCCTGGCGCCGAATGCCTCGCGTAGGCAGCGTTTGAGCCGTTATCTTCAAGTAACAATTATGGGTGATGTTACCCGGGGGACAGGAAGTGAAGAACACAGGTCAGCTCGCCATAGACTCTCTAATTAGAATCCAGCACAAAGTTAGGAGGAGAAACTGAAACTGTAGAGACCTCAGGCACCCTTAATACAGAATGTCGGTGCTTCTCCCTGGTGGACCCCCCCCCCCTCCACACCCACACACACACACACACTGTACTTGAACAGCTACATCTCGTCGGCAACATCCAGCTCGGCAGAGACCATAATTAATGGAGAGCCCTGTGATCCGGTGTTAGAGCGGGGAACACTCCCTTTTCCACTGATAGCAGCTGACATTTTGCTCACATCACGTTTATGATTTACAGAAAGCCCGCTAATCCTCGATGTGTGAGGGAGGGGGGACGAACAAGTTGAAGTCCACCTAATTAGGCGGCTTTTACGGGGAGGCGGCGGACTGTGTCAGACAGAAGGTGGAGCTGGTCTTTGCCTGAGCACGACCACTGGTGTCGGGTGCCCTGGTCTCATTAGGACTGCCTGGTGGCGGTAGGCCGGCTGAAGACTAATGGAGCTGAAAGCAGGGGAGGAAAAAAGGGTGGAGATATTGGGTGGTGAGAGCGATGCAAAAGAGCCGGGCGACAGCTTGGATGATCATGACAGAACACAAAGAAGAGCAGACGCCCCTCGCTGTCCGGCTCCGCTCCCGTCAGACGCCACAAGCTGGCAGGAACTCGCACGCCAAAGATTTCAAACGCTAAGCCGAGCGTCCGCGGTCAGAGCGGACGCGGCTCCTCTTGTTAGGCTGCAACAAAAGGAGAATCTCATTTGCCAGTTTGGCTGATTCCTAATGGGCTGCTTAAAGCGTGTGTGCGGGGTTAAGGGATACAGCAGTGGATGAAACACCGGGATGGAGCGGGAGAGCAGCGGCAGGCTTTAGATTCAGCTGAGATGGGGGGATACAGACTGTTTTCCTTTGTTGTTAGCTCAGCGTCCACGTCTCTGCTCTTGGTCCTTATTGGGGCTGAGGTGAAGGCTTGTATGAAAGAGAGGGGGCAAATTGGCCGCCTGCCACCTTCTCCACTCCACCGGAATTGCAGGCACTCCCCTCTTCCCCAGAAAAGACCGGGATAAATGGCCTGTCTTGAGTGATGGCCTCACCATGGGAGCCAATTAAACTGGCCTCAGCAATTAAGGAAGTCTGTTCATTTCTCAATCCAGAGCCTGGCAGCCTGCCTCAGTCATTTGTCCACTGAGTGCTTCACTGCTGCTGGGAATACGGCCATTTTAAATGGACGAAACAGGCTGGAGGTTACGAATAGCAGGCCGTTTGTGTGGGACGTCTGTCATAAGAGCATTATGAATGATCTGTGTGAGTGGCCTTTTGGATGAGAGGGCATCTTTTTTGCTGTCGTAACACAGAACAATTTCGACTTTAAAACAGCTTTGGATGTCACAACACGGCTCAGTGGCTGATTTCCAGTCCAGCAGCTGTAGAACGTGCGAGGGTCCTCACTCTTCAAGGTTTTTTTTTGTTTTTTTTCCCCCCAAAGCTAATTGAGGCATAATGATTGTGCACGGTTTAAACTCCTGTGGTGTCTGAGCCTTGTTAAGGCCCTTTAATGAGCTCTCTCTTCGTGGGGCTTCAGTCAGACTAAGCTGCAGGATGTTCCGGTCCTCCTTAAAAAGACGTGAACTCCACATTTATGTCTCCCGAAATACATGCAAACACACTCACGCACACCTCAACAGAGATGATAAAATCATGTGGTGCACCTATAAAAAGGAGGTACATTGCCTTTGACCTATGTGATGAGACTCCGTTGAATAAGAACAATTTAAACACATGATCGTCAGTTGAAGGTTAAGATCAGGTTAAGCATATAAAAAAGAATATTACGAACTTTTTACATCAGAGTATGTGTGGTGAGACAGAAGTCAGTATTTTTGAAGGCTGTGGGAGTAAGAGCTAAATGCTCCCTCCTGATAGCTTTCAGACT
Organism: Menidia beryllina; assembly: GCA_013363375.1. Taxonomy (NCBI): domain Eukaryota; kingdom Metazoa; phylum Chordata; class Actinopteri; order Atheriniformes; family Atherinopsidae; genus Menidia; species Menidia beryllina. Next base: position 2,693,419 of record JABUIW010000024.1, on the reverse strand, counting down.
GCGGGAAATATAGTGTGAGAAGCTACAGTTGTATTAATAGGGCTGCTCTCAGGGTGTTGAAGGGCAGAGGAATCAGCTGTCTCCGCCCAGATGGAGGTTTCTCAGCACACCAAAGGCCGCTCTATAAGAACACAGAAAGAAAAACGGAACATTTTGAATACCCCAACTGGCACAGGTCGGCACAGTGCAAAGAAAAACAACCCAGAGGTTCAGAGCTGGGCTGAACACCTTCAGATGGCTCTGAGAGTAAACCGGCTCAAGCGGTGGATCGTGCTGCTCCAGCTTTCGATGGCCACGCAAAGAGCAGAGACAGTGTGGCGTTCTCTTCTTTTCTGTATTGAGCAGCCCGGCCAGAAAATCTATGCCTGGAGAGCATGGAGTGAAGAAGCTCTCCTCTGGAGGGCTAACAGGCCTCTGCAGGACTTTTAAAATCCTGCCTGTGAAAAAAGTGATGTGCAGCTAATGAGGTTTGCTGACAGAAACGCTCTCACTTTCACTTCCTTCTGCTCTTTCAATCAGGATTGATTCCTGCCAAATTTCACATGTGCACAGCACTGCCTGAGGACAACTCGAGAAGAGAAAGCTCCTTGTGGACGTCACAGGCACATTAGAATAAGCCCCACACACGCCCCTATCCTGGAATCGATATCTGCTACCATTAGGATGGTCTTGGGGCCAAATCTATTCATTTTCCCGGACCGTGAGTTAATGGGGGAATCTGTGCATGCTCAGAGCTGTCTAATTACTCCAATCAAGTTCTGTAATAGTGGTGATTTTTCACAGCCACAGCTGGATGGAGGACCTCGCTCAGAACACCGCCCTCTGCCTCTCTCTCTGAATCCCTGGGACTCCACAAGCTGTAGGCAGCCGGCCCGAGCTAAACGGCCTTCGCTGGCCCCAATTAGATAACTACGGTTTGTTAACAGTCCCTCGTAGGCATATACACACACAAATATGAAAATATACAGAGAAACAGTCAGTTAAACACTTCACAGTTCAGCGACAGGCAGCCTTGTTTTTGGGGCCGGCTTGAATCCGCTCCTCCTCAGCTCTGTCAGGCCCAACAGATGGTGCGTTCGGGGGGGGTGGGGGGGGGGGGCGGGGGGGGGCTGCTACCTTTACAGCGATGGGAAGTGCTAATTAAACCTGCTGTGGAGGGGTGTGTCGTTCCAGCGTGCAGCGTGTAACTTCCATTTGATTTCCCCTCAGAAGATTGGGCCGTGGCAGAGGAAGGAAGCTGGAGCCTTTTCTCTTTGCTTTCTGGCAGGCTGCTGCTACAGGCTGTCAGGCCGGTCACAGCCCGCTCCCTCCGAGCTGCAGGCTCTTTGTCAAAGCACCATCTCTGCTGGGCAAACATCCCCCGACTTTGTTTTGTGAGATAGGCAGATCAGACACGACCGAACTTTCCTGCGCCTCACGCTGTGCTGGGTTTGAGAATCCAGCCATTCAGAGGGACGCGGAGGGGGGATCGTGCAATTCTGGAGATTGGATTTCAATAGGCACTTCACAAATTGTGAGGTGTCTTCCTTTGCTTTAGATATGTTAAAAAGGCTGCTAATGTTAACACCCCGACTATATTCGGAAAAACATGAAGGAGAAAACCTTACAGGCACGCCTTTGTTTGGCCAGAACCATTCAGTTGTCCCTGTATTGTGTTCCTCTCCTCGGTCCACATAAAACAGCTGCCGCTGTAGAGATGAGGAGCAGCAGCTAATCTATAGCGATGGCTCTAGCGCTGTGAATGGAAAGCCATGAATATAAAGTGTTCGGACCCTCATTGTGCAGAGCAGACAGCTGCTGGGCTGAGAGATTGGCGTACAGCAGGACCTGATGACGCTGTCATTTACCGACTGGCTTCCTCCCTGTCGGACCATCTTCCGGCTGTTTCCGCTCCGCATCAGCCTCTTCTTAATCTCATTCTCCGCACCATCAATGTGCAAATAGCAACCAGCACCGAATATGTGGTATCGAATGCTATTTTTAATCTGAGAAAAGCAAACTCCCCTCAGACTAATGCTATTTCCACGCTGATATGAGCTGCGGGTTCATTTACAACTCAGCTTATGGAAGTGATCCGGCCATGAGCCATGAGCAGCTGAGGAGCAGGAAGGAGAATTTGTTGCCCGAAGCAGGGGGGCGACCACCCCTCCTTCACTGAAAACCAGACAAACTTGTTCCAGCTTTAATCTCTTATCTCAAATAACTAACAGGAAATTGAACCATAAAATTTTGAACACATTCTTTCATAAAAAAAATTATCAAATGACCAAAAGAATACATACAAATGTTTTGGTGTATATATATATACATATATATAATATAACTATTTCAGAAAAAAACTAAATATCAGCCACTATCCACCAGTTTAGGGTTTCCTATTAATTTTTGGCTTATATGTATGAAAATGAATGGGTGCCTGGAAGGCTCGATTATGCTGATGGATAAGATTTATTGAATTTATCAAAGTATAATAGGTATTAAAGTTTCTGTTTGTGAAGAATTTTCCTTTGTTTCAGGAATTTTATACCGTTTCATCTCACATTTTTGCATAAAAAAATATTCTTATAGATATGGTATTGATAGATTTAGTTTACAAACAGAACTAGTATAAGCATTTGTTTTCTCAGATTTCTTTGTCAAAATTGCCTTTATTGTATAGCTGTAAACTACTGAAGGAGAAACGAGGCAGATCTCATTTGTGTCAGATAAATCCAAATCTATAATATGATTGTTCCGTCTCTGGTTCTAATTTGGGATATTGCAGAAACATTTTCAGGGCTATCGATTTCCTGCCGTTTCCAGTCAGATGTGCACATTTGCATACAGAGCAGTTAATGATCATGGGTCAAGGAAGATGAAGACTTTCACAGCTCTCCGCTGATTACTGGATCCCTTAAGAGGTGCATTAATGCTGGACATGAAGAGGGCCACATAAAGGAATAAACAGAGTACTGTCACATCAGAAAGCCATCAGAAGCTACCTTAAAAAAGAAAAGATCAAAGATCAGATCTCCAAAGTGATTTGAAATGCTACATTCTTTGTAATACTGAAATATAAATTCAGGATATGTATTGTGAAAGATTGTGAAATCTCATCAGTTCGGAGTGTTGAAAAGGTTTGAGGAGGTTGTAAATGCATCAGCACATTGGTATACAGAGCACAGCTCCCCTATAAGAATCTCCAGAATAGAGCCGGACTTGTTTGGACAGGCTGGTTGAATTATTGCCATCTCTGTTGCAGAGCTGTCAGCGCTCTGGCTGTGACAGCCCATGACAGCTTCTGCTTGTGTTATTCACAGACTTTGAGGATGTTGCCCGGGGCTGAACGCGTGCAAGCTGTGAGTCATTTGTTTTGTTTTGGACCGTTAAGAAATTATAGTATAACAGATCGGTTTTCTCCTCCTCTTTTTTTTTTGCACCATCTCACAACAAGAACACACCTGATCTAAAAAAAACTAAGAAAAATGCTGCTGTGCGAATCGACACTGGATTACCGAGTCCGAGGCCAGCCATTTCTTTTGTGTGCCTCTGCAGTGGGGTGCAGTATTATGTCGGTGTCAGCTTGTTGAGAGCTCCTCACGCTGCCCCACAGATCCTCTCGGCTCAGCAGGATACAGCTCTCGCTGGCAGAATAAAACATGGCATGTTGTGCAGGTCCGCCCGGGGCTGACGGTGACAGTGAGTCACCAGAATCTGCATCTTTTGGCTGAGCGCCGTTTTGGGTCAAGACACGATCAGAAGGCGGCTTTTTCCAGTTGTTGGGATGAAGGGATGACAGCTCCGCTCCAGTGTCTGCCCCGTCCATAGCTGTTTTTTTAAAGTTTGTGTGTTTGCTGTGGATTACCGATGAATGTGGGTTTCTTTTTTCTTTTTTTTTGCTAACTCCTGCTGCTTCTTATCCACAGGTACACAGAGGAGGAGATCCGGCAGAAAGTGAGCACTTTCAGGCAAATGCTGATGGACAAAGAGGGCGTTATCACCAGAGACGGCCCTCACACACAACCAGTGTAAGTTACTGCACAAAAGGCTCATTCTGTGTATTTCTATCAGTTTTTTTCTGAACATCAAAGAGCCGGTTGCATCATAAAACCTAAATAAAACGCAAATGTTTCAGGTTCATTTTTATACACACTTGCATGAGTAGTTACTCATTTCTTTGTTTCACTCTTCCCATCTAATCCATCTTTCTTTAATCACAAGTCAATTACAGAGTAATACAGATGTTTCATATTTAATTTTTTGTTCAATTCAAATTTGACCTGCAAGTGGAAATCTCCTTTAAAGAGGCTCAGGAGAAGTTACCTGCTTCAGGTAATAATGCCCTCCTGGTATCAGTCTGGGATATGTTAATCGTAATAGCATATGTTCAAAATATTTTAATTCAATTCTTTGGCTTCTGACTGCTTTTGCTTTTCATGAGCACACAGAAAATGGTAAAAGCCTGCTGCTTTTAAAAAATAATTAGTGGCATTTAAAATTCTTTCTAACCTCTGCTGGAAGCCAATGAGCCAAAGATTGGCGTGATAATTGTTCATTTGTTTTTTCCCTCGAGCTTTGAGCACGAGGCGGGAGGGAGAGGGCCTCATCGGAATCTAGAGAGAGGGGAGGAAAGCAGTCAAAATGAAAAATAAAAAAACTGTACAGTCCTCATCCACACGGCAGCGGGGTGGACCAGCGCACTTGCTTCGGCCACAGTGAGAGCCTTTAAAATGATGAGAAATGGCCCCAGCGGGCGAGGGGGGGGGGGCTTCTCACTGATGGAGTGGTGTGGCATGGTGGCGACCCGACCCGCTCCCTGTGAACCTGTGACCAGTAATGAGGTTGATGCTTCCAGCCTCCCCGCTACAGTAAATGATTCTGCCTCCCCTGCACCTCATCTGGTGTCTGACATTTAACTTGAACACGAATAAATGTGGAGGAGGGCTGTTAAGCTGGACACTTCTGTACAGTAGGATGAATAAATTAACTTCTACCAACTAAAAGAAAGCATACGTCTGTTTTAGATGTCGGCTCAGGCTCCGAACTCAACATTCCCGCTCGTTAACGGCCTCCTTTCGCTTTGTTCAGCCTCTTTGTGTCAGCGGCTCTGAAGCTGCTGCTTCAACAGATGAGTGCGCTCCACTGACTTATGATAGATATGTAGCATTTTGCCCCATATCTATCATGTTTGTCAGCCTGGTTGTTGGTGGTGCCTTCTACTTGTAGTTTCTGTCCATTTATCTTGCCAGTTCTTCTTTTGAACCCATTCCATTGTTTCATTTCTATTGTTGTACTCTTAGCCCACCTCAGCAGCGCCTTTGTTTTGTGTTAATTAAAATACCCGTCATATTACTTCTATCTTGCTCCAGGCTACTGTATACATTTGGGTCCATCTTCCGCACAAATCCCGACACAATGCGGCATTGTTTTTTTAAATCTATATCTGCTGTCACGGTGAACAGCCATGTTCAGGTTTGGTAGTCATCCACTGCCTCCACCACATCTAGCAGCATAAAACGATTTGGTTTATTCATTATTCGCTTAAAATTCACAGTATTCTCCTCTGTATTTTTCACATTCAGCATGAGGAGATTGTGATTGATTGGTTCCCTGTACTCGGCCTCCTGTCAGTCACTGATACAGCAGAGCTGGAGCATTTCTGAGCTGTACGGAAATAAAGAATACAGTTCCCCGTGGTGCCCCTGTGCTCCTGACCACCAGCAACACACAACAAACTGCGATCTGTTTGTCAGCTAGTCAATAATCCATGTGACTGTGGAGCCGTCCACCTACTATTTTCTGATGGTTCTCATAACGGGGCAGGCCAAGCTATGTTAAAACCCAAAGTACACGAGCCTCACAATGCTGCCTGTTACGCTGAGTCGAGAACTGTGAGGGAATATTTCAGATGGAGGATTTAATGGCAAACATGAGGGAGTCAAGCCATTGCAAATTATTGTCTATTTTTGTAAAAAAAATAGATACTACAGTATTTAGGAAAAGGTCCATCTATTCACCAAGTGAAGTAAAGCACCACTTGCTCCCTTTTTTGGATTAAAAGGCTTTTCAACACTGTTACAGTTTCATAAGAACAGTGCAAATGGCAGATGAGGCTCTTTAGCCACAGTAGCTTTATATCTCTCACTATCACTCATTGGCATTAAACTAATATCTGTATGCTTGGATGAGCTCCTCCAAGAACATCAGTGTGTTTAAAATCCCAGGTCATCCCAGAATGAGCCTTTCTTTGTGAGAAAGTTTGCATGTCTTCAGTTATTTCTTGAACCCTTCATTCACGTCACATAGCAGTTATAAGTAATCCCCGCCTGTGATTGGAAAGTTTTGACGTTTTTAGCGGCGAACGTTCATCCATCCCGATACTGATGTTCATCAGCCAGCGCTAGTTCATAACTCTGTTTACTTGTGTCCATATTGATTCTGTGCTCGGTGTGGGAGAGGTGTGAGAGAGGGGTTGCGGAGCCCGGAGCTCCACTGGGCCTCTCTGGCCGGTACATGTAGTCCTGCAGTGGCTGATCCCGGGCTTCTCATAGCTGCCTCACTTCTGATGAAATGCCTGACACAGACATTTTGCCGCCAGGGAGTAAAATGATCTATTTCTCTAAACAATCTACGCCTCAGCAATGATGGGTTCAGCTCTAACGTTCGCTGCTTTGTGTTAAAGCTACGACTTTAAGGCAGCTATGAGATCCGCCCCCGCACGGAGGAGGAGAATTAATTAATCCGTCCTCCACCTACCGCTCCCTAAAAATAACACACTGTAATTTTCTGCAGCAACAGAAATATAACCGGGCCTTCAGCGTCTGAGTGGCTGTCAGAGAGAGGATATGAATGAGTTGCAGCACTTTGTGCCGCAGCCCTGAGGACGGACTGGGATGTAGTCCATCACTGCCAGGTCCCAGGGACAGAGGCTGAGTGAGGAAACATGGCGACACTCACTCATCAGCCTAACAGGGCCACTGTGTGGCGAGACAGATGTCTCCTGCATATTAGAGCGCGGCATCAATTAAGAGATTAGAGACGGGGCGGGGAATTAGTTGATTTATCACCAGTGACTGAGCACGGGGACCATTAGATAGTTTTAATTGTTCTTAATCGCCTTTTTTTGGGACTGTGCGCTTCCTGTAGAAACCCACACAAAGACTAGTTGGTCAAAATGATTATTTTTGTTTATAGAAGGCCACATCTGCCAAAGGAAAGCAACAGGAAGCTTTAAAAAACAGCATAATCAACATGTTCTCTTTTGTTTATCTATTCTAAAAAAGCTCTGATGGTAAATACTGGCCAGATAGCGCTTCTGTAGTTCGTTCTTCTTGATGTTGTTCTGCAGTTTATCTGCTGCCTGGTTGGTTCACCATAGCCTGTTCTTTAGCCTGGATCTGTATAATATAAACTCACATGATCTGATGTCTCCCGTTCTGACTTACTCAGAACTGGCATTCCTGCGCATTGCTCCCACCATTTTGTTTCTGGGGCTCCCTGGGTTTTTGCAGTGGTGAAGTTAGTCTCATCAGCCCCCGCTCTTTACTTCATCTGAAGCCCCCTTCAGTCTATATTTGCTCTAATTCAAGCACATAAACGGTTACAGCTGGTTTCTCCCCTCTGCTGTCTGAGACTGTTGGTTTTGTTGCTGAGGGTCCGGATCAGTCGATGTAAATAAGGCATTTCTGTATGCGGGGACGGGAGCGTGTTCTGTGGATGTGCTGGAAAAAGTCTGTCATGGTGAAAGGAGGTTTCTCCGCCGCTCTCCGGCTCCCCGCTGTGCTCAACGGTGCTCAGCCAATTAAGGGCTCTGTTGCCGTGTGTTTTCCTAACAAACCTCCCAGCCTACTCTTTGTTCAAACAGACGCAGCTCTCTGCCTCTGGAAATGTTACACCATATGCTCTGCTTTTTTCTGCATCACCCCTGCTCTCCAATCAGAAACGTGCTCATCATATGTGCTTGCTGGTGTTTGATCTCCTTACTTAAGTTGTGCCATGCTTTCCTTTACCAAATGGATGGTTCTGAATCCTCACACTCCTCCTCCCCGTTTATCCCCCTTCTAACGCAGGTCACATGACTAGTCATCGAGGTTATGTTTATGTTTTCGTGGCTGAGAATAAACCCCAGAAAAAGTGGCCATTCTGCAAAGTCAGCAGAGTGTCATACTTTTTAACAGTGACTGGATGCTACATGAACAGAGAGGTGCCACTGGGTGAGGGAACAAAGAATCAGTGTTGTCTGCATGCTATATATTTTCAGACATGGAAAGGTGAGATTAGACGAATTGGGGGGAGGGGGGGTATTCAACGGTATAGCGGAACAAGGAGGATTAGGGAGGAGACTGCAGCCATCTGTCTGAAAGACAAACTGGAACTAGCTAATCATTCATTCTGTGGAAAAATACACCATTTTTAAAATTTAAAATAATTAAAAATTAGACTAATATATTAATTAAAGCCTTAGATCATGTATGAGTCTCAAAAGTAATTATCATTATTATTATTTTGCTCGGTTATTAACTCAGTTTGTGGGCAAATTAGGGAAACCTGGAAGAGGCAGATGGGCTTTATGATGGCAGTAAAAATAAAAGGTTTGCTCAGGGACCCCTGAATGGGTAATTCTACTTGTGCAAGCTCAACTAATTGGACTATTTTCTAATTGGACGAATTGAACTTGTCGCCTTTATCGTTTATTGTAGCTGTAGATTACGTTTGTGGTCGATTAGCACAATATAAACAGGCTGAACTGAGCTAAACTGAAAACTCATGACTGACTTGAGCCTCTGTTTGGTTTTGTTTGGTTCTAGTTAGGAATAGTTGGCTATGAAATGGCGACGCAGCCTCATGATGATCTGTTTATTTAAAAATGAGTTTGGGACCATTTAGAGAAAAAATATTTCACTGTCCCATGAAACTACAGCAATCCCTCAAACATTAGAATCAGAAGCTGTCCCATCAACCACTTAGCTGCCTGTATGAACTGATCCCGCAGCTTAAGACCCAAGATTTCTTCTTTGAAATAGATTAATTGGTGAGTAAAATGACCTGATGATTACAGTGTGCTTTGCTACCTGGAATCCTTTCTAATGCCAGAGGGGATGATCAGACTCATGAGCCATCGATCCGTCTGCACTCTGACCAAGAAGAAGTGAGTTATTGAGCTGCCGGCAAAATGAGCTCGTCCATTGTTTCCCCCTCTATTGTGTATGTGGCCGTCGTGATGGCAAAGCAAACAGCAGCCAAAAGCCGAACAATCCCCACATAGGTGCTGCTGAGAGAGCCCCTTCATCTCATGGTGTGTCTCTCTCAGGGGTAACCACCTGCACTATCCGCCTGACGACTATGAAGAGGACCCCGACGTGGATGGCTATGAAGACGGAGACCCTGACCACGACAGGTAGTGCCTTCATCCCCCGCTGTCACATCTACAGTAGTCAGTTCAGTCTTTGTCCCAAGAGCCCCCATTTCCCCGCGTAAGATTCAAGCTTAAGCATATAAATGCTCTTCAAATATGCCAGAAGAGCAACAGACAGACAGCAACAGTGAGCGCGTAGAAGGAGCCGCTACTAGCTGCTGAATCACAGCGCAGATGGTCATCCGGACTGTGTATTTTCCTCACACCTCCTCATAGACGAGATCAAGCGTAACGTCTTTGATTCCCAGTTTCTACGCTCCTGCGCTAATGTTGTGCTGTAGCCAAACAGAACGAGGAAATGAGAAAAAATAAACATATACCGTCTCATCATCTGCACAGCACCAAGTAACTAAAATCAGAAATGGAAGACTGAAAATGGTTATGAGTGCAATCACTTCCTTTCTGTCTCACACTCTCACACTTTCTGTCTCTTCTCTTTTCCTGCGGCCAATTCAGACTGAAGAGGAAATCCAGCAGCTCTCCGTCACCTCGTCCGAAGAAAAGAAAGAAGAAGAAATCAGGCCGTCGAAGGAGTCGGTGAGTGCTTCCACAAATGATTCCTCTTCTATTATTTTCCATCCCAAAAACTAGGTTTTTGTGAAATTACATTTGTAACAATTTTCATGATCCACCTCAGATCTGTTGGAGATGGTGTTGAAATCATGAGCAAAAGCATAATCTCAGCCTCAGTTTTCTTAGAAACTGAGAGCGGCTCTGTGGAAGAAGTTAGCAGCAAAATGCGGTTCATTTTGCAGTCATTGCATGAATGCCTTCCTCTGCTCTCCAACAGATTTGGCAGCTCCTCACCCACTCGCAGAGAGAAGAAGAAGAAGAGTGGGAAGAAACACAAACGAGACAGGTGAGAGTGGACATGCTGAGTGTATCACATCACAAGTACAAGTCTCACGCATTTCAAGTGTTCACTCAGATTGTTCACAGAGGCAGTTTGACTTAACAGAAACATAAATACATTCATCTCCATCTTATTTTTCTTTTAGCGTTTGTTTGACACTTGTGACAGCAATCCAATGCTTGTTGTTGAGGGAGGCAGGAAGGAAATAAAGGAAGGAAAACCCAAAGGAGAGTAAAAAGATGAAGAAGAAGAGAATAAAGAAAGTCAGGGCCAAGAGGAGGAGAGGCAGCAAGAGATGCAAAAAGAAAAAGATACAGGGAGGTGGAGATGAAGGAGTGAAGGTGAAGAGAGTAAGTAAAAAAAGGAAGACTGGGTTCAAAGACCAAAAAATTATTTTTAGTAAGAATGAAATTGTGGGAAGGAGCAACAAAAGACGGCATTGTTGGAGGAGATGACTGATTCAATGAGGCAAAGATGAGGAAATGGAAAGAAAAGAGAAAAGGGGAGTCATGAGCTTCAAAAGAAAGAAATACAAAGTAAAAGGGGGGACAGAGGAGGGCATTTTAAAAGACTAAAAGAAATAGAAACCATTGAAAAGTATAAAATATGTAGAAGGTGGTGCAGTTAAAAAAGGACAAAGAAGAAAAACCGGAGGTTTAGAAATGGATAAATTGCCTGAAAAAAGACTGAATAGTGTGCAGATGTACAGGATGACAATGAAGGAAAGATTCTTCAGAAAAAGGAAAATAAAAGAGAGGAAACATTGTCGAAAAGTAGAAATTCAAGAAACTCAGAGAAATATGAAAATGTTGAAGTGCCACAGGGCCAGATAGGATGGGGAGAGTGGAGAACATGTCAGAAAATGAGGAGAATAAAAACAAAGTGGGTTGAGATGGCAAAGAAAGAAACGGGAGGAAACGGGAATACGGCATAAGTGAAAGGAAAATGATTTGATTGCCAGGAAAAGAATGAGAGCAAAATGAGGGAAAGATTGGATGAAACGAAAATGGAAGGGGGCGAGGGGGGGTGAAGACATTAAGGAGCAAATAAAGGAGAGAAGAGGAGACAAAAAGATAAAGAGCTCATCAACAAAAACTTGTGCAATGCCCTGGGACATCACAACAACAATAAGGCTGTGTAGAGGGGCCTCCTCCTCCTCCACTTCCCCCAATTTCTGCGCCTGACTCTGGTGTGTGGGGGGGGGGGGGGGGGGGGGGGGGGCTAAATGTGCTGCTCTAATAACCCAGCCTGGATGGGGAGGCACAACACAAGAAAAATGAGCCTCTCACTAAATTGCTGAGCATCCCCGCGCTGCCCCACTCCCGTTTCCCACCTCCCACCCCCACCCCCACCCCCCTCCCCGCCTCGCTCCTAAGATGCTCTGCATTGCAGGTACTGTTGATGTATGAATAATATATAGGACTGGCAGGGGTGGGGCAACATGCAGGGTTCCTCCCCACAGATCCTCCCCCATCTGATGCCTCTCTTTAAAAGCCATATTAGGAGGGGACCGCGGGGCGCTTTCCTGTTAGATTTCTGCCGGTTGGCATTTGCGTCTCGCTTCAAGATGATTGCTGGAGCGCAGAGCCGTCCGCTCAGTTTGTTTGGGAAGCAGAGGGAGAAGGCACTCTCTGGGATGAACAGCCCATATGAGGCGGCCCCCCGTCATCGATTGCGTCTTTGTGAGGCTCCGAGTCCCCGATCAGCCACATATGTTACTGTGACAGCTTTATTACTCCCATCCCAGCAGATCAGCTGGCAGTGTGCCGCCCCCCCCCTCCCACTCCACTCTGTAGGTGTGTAGAGCAGCGGGGGGATGCTCGGGAAAAGAAATCTCTGAAGCCGACCGGCCTCTCTAATCAGAATAGTTGCTGCTCAAGGGTGAAAGAAAGGATAGGAAGGCAGGGTGTCAGTCAATACATAGCCCAGTCCTTCAGATTGGGACTCCTCCTTAATTCGCTACATCGGACAGCTTTTTAAATAAGCCACGATGTCCAACAGCTGTCAAACCTGCTGTGCCTATCATTAACAGAAGGACGTGATTAGATATCATTAGGGCTGACTGGCAGTTCTACACGTAAATGACATTAAGATGTTCAACAGAAATAAGTCCATCTAACTTGACGTTTGCTGTGTGCTGGGACACAGCTAAGCAGCGCTCACCTGTATGAGAGGCTGCACATTCCCAGGGACTTTTTCCAAACAATTCCCATAACCACTTTGAATCGAAGACAGTACATAAATGAAAAGATTTGTAGGTCCTCATTGAAGCTGCTTCATGAATCATTTGCTCTAGAATGCACGTTCCTAATCGTTCGGGTCCGTATGAGTATGATTAATGATTTTGTTTTCACAGATCTGCGTCTGGTTCCAGGAAAAAGAGACGATACAGGTGTGTATGACATGAGAAAATACCAGCTGTTTTCCATGTGTCACTGTAATTTCTACCGACTGGTTGACATCAGTCCAAACGGCAATGTGCAGCTTTATTTTCCCCACCTCTGACTTTTGTTTCAGGTCGGGCAGCCCGAAAAACAAACACAAAGACAAGAACAAACAAAAAAAGAGGTGAGACACGCGCACAGACTCTGGTACAGATCTCTGGTACATCTTATTAAGGAGTAGATGAAGGGCCCTGTTAGCAGGTTAACTGTTGCATTTTAAACACACGTTAGCTTTGTGCTTGTAGAGTTTTAGCTTTGTGCTTGTAGAGTTTTA
>JABUIW010000024.1:2645166-2680444 GCA_013363375.1 Menidia beryllina | reverse complement strand
TTAGCTTTGTGCTTGTAGAGTTTTAGCTTTGTGCTTGTAGAGTTTTAGCTTTGCAGATGTGTCCCCCGTCCTCATTAGAGCAGGCGCTGAAGCATAGTGGCCTCAACAATTGGAGTCACTTTGAGTCTCTCGTGACTTCATACAGTAGCATTGTGCAGCCATGGTTCGAGCGTACGTTGAACGGAAAGAGCATAGAATTGTGCGTGATTTCAGCCAACCTTTTTTTTCTGAGCCAAACGCGGCAGCCTGCGCTGATTAGAAAGATGCTGAAAGAGTTTGCTGACGCGTGACCGCTTTCTCATGTCACCACAGAGACTACTGAGCTCGCTAAGCTTTGTGTGTCCCCATGTGTATGCGTGTGCCCACGTGAATTTGCGTGTGTGTGTGTGTGTGTGTGTGCGTGTGTGTGTTGGTCCGTCTGCTGTCATCCACCAGGTCCCCCGGCGAGACACCTGGCAGGAGCTCCCAGCGTCAAGGCAGCTGCTGCAGCTCCCGCAGCGCCTCTCTGTCCTCCACACGCAGCGCCTCCCGATCTCCCGCCAGGTACACACACACACGCACACACACACACACACACAAACTCAGGCACACTCCTGCAAGTATCGCTCTATTATAAGTGTCTCCCCTGGTAACTGCCTCTCATTTTGTGTTGGTGGGCTAGATTAGAACACAAATAGGCTGTCTTGCCGTAACTCCTTTTCAAACAGCTGTGATATCTCACTCGGTTAGACTCACGTCTCCCCCCCCCCCCTGAATTTTTTCCTCTCTGTGGCTGCGCTTTTCCAGACTGAACTCCAAGCAACAGACAGAAGGACAGAAGGCGTCCAGCACCTCCCTGTCCCCAGGTCCCAACCACCCCACCACGTGGCACAACGGGGAGCACACCCCACGGAGCCGCAACGGCAAAGCCGGCCGACTCAACCACGCCGAGGGCGAGAAAGGGAATGATGTATGTAGGCTCTGCTACTTTACCCCCCCACCCCACCCCCACCACCCACTCTAGCGGTATCAGCAAACCTTTGACTTGCTCTCTTGTGATGGTTTACATGAATTCTCATCCTCCAGATACTAAAAGATTTGGCTTAATCTTTTCCTAACATTCTAAGTAGTATCATTTCTGACATGCAGAAGACACTCCTCCCCTGTGTAAAACGCTCCTGCTGCTGCTTTGTTTCTGGCTCTCTTTAACTCCTCTGCCATCTTATTTATTTCTTCTCATTTTTTTTTTCTTATTATTTTGTTTTGTTTGTTGGTTTGTTTGTTTGTTTTTTTAGTTTAGTTCTCGGTGTTTACCAGTGACAGAGGGAGGGAGCAAATAGCAGGAACATCTTTGTGTTTTTCTTCAGCACACATCCTCTGAGTCAAAGCACAACATTAGCATACCACACCTTAATGGAGAGTTTATTCTGGCACAACATGGCTCCTGATGAATGTAAAAAAGTCTTCTGAGCAGCTGCCTGCTAATGCAAAAGATACATTAACAAATAAGGAGGATTGAACCAGAGACAGGCCTACCTTTTAAACATTCCCTGTTTCACACTTTAATGGAAAAGCAAAGTCACCCGTTTCCATGGAAGCAAAATATGTGGTGGAATATAAATACAAACTAAAATAAGAAAAGAAAAATAAGAGGCACCCCGAACAAGATTGAATATTTCAAATGATTATTCTGTGGTTAAAACTACTAAAAAACTGAAAATTGAGCAATTTTACCTTATGTAATGGAATGTTTATCAGCTTTAGATATTCATGTGTTTAAACCTGAAGTCTGCATACACCAATACAATACAAATTTTGGTTTGATAGGTTACTGCTCTGCTCTTTAGATGAGAATGGCCCCAGATACTCCTACTAAAGCATGAAGTTCTCCATGGAGGTGTACTACAAAGAAGGTTGTGGATGTGTTTCTCAGCTGGCTCAACTAAACCTAAAACTCCTCTTTGAGATAAGCTTCCTACAGCAGTGAGATTGGGACCTTTTTTCTGATGTTTGAATGCTTATTTGACAGGCTGATGCATAACTCCACGGGATCATTTTACCAACAATTGTATAGCTAATATGCTGGAAAAGATGTCCCTATATCATAGTTAGATTTGATAAGATGAAATGTCTAAAGTCTAAATTCACTGGAGGGCATTTCAGATCAAAATTTGCTTTACAATTTTCCAATGAATAGTTTTAGAACCCCACCGCTTGTAGAGCATCTGTGCTACAAGACGACATTTTGAGTGTGATTTCATTCTAAATCCACTGTCTGGGACATCAGCACGAGAAGAATAAGGGAAAAGATGGTGTATTTTAATCCTAATCTTTGAACAGAGACTGCTCTGGAGGAGGTTGTGGGTCCAGGGGGATGTAGCCAGGTTAAGGAACCAATCTGGCTACAGTTAACCTCCCTTGTGAGACCATTACTCTTGCTTTGTGGTACACCCCTCTGCTTGGTCTGACACAGCTCCGTGTTTGTTTCTGCCAGGCTCTGATTACCTGCCATTAGCTTTAAACTGATTTGTGCTTTTATGGAAACAACTTGCTCCTCCTTACTATAAATGGATCATTAGAGCTTGAGCCGGCTGACGGATCATGCTGGAATAAAACGAAAGACATTACTGGCCGGGGATCGAACACCGAGCACTTGTGATTAAACCCTCTCTGGTACATATGCTCCGCAACTAAGCAGCGCACCCCCTGTAAACACTTACTCATTAGAGCTGATATCTTCTCTTTCTACTCCAGCTTGCATGTGTCTATGAGCTCTTATCTGATCCCTATTTCTCTTTCTTTCTCTCTCTCTTTGCTTATTTCATTCATTGACTTTTTTTTCACTTATCAGTTTAACAGATATTTGCCCGTGATTAAATACCCAAATCTTTCTGTCTCATTTATATAAAAAGCACTCAAATGCTTTGGAACTGGACCACGTAGGTTAACTGGGTATGTTTAATAGTTTCTTCTTGTCAATACAGTTGTCTTTCTTCTCAACCACATGCTCTGCTCAGTGATAGATCCTCTTCTCCTTCAGGCATCCAACAGCTCCTGCCAAACCATCAGGGGTTAAACACATGCTCCTCTCTTCTGCTTTTGTTCTACCATGTCAGTGTGCATGTTGCCCCTAGGTGGCGGTATCTACTCTGTCTCTGATCTGTTTGTTTCTTTGTGTTCAGGCCAGTTGGAAAATGGCAAGCAAAGTCTGTTTGATTACTTGGGTTGGGAACAGGAGTATGAAATTGGCTCATACATTTTTCAAGCAGCATCTCTGTGCATCCCCGCAAAAAAGATCAAACGTTTCAAACGTTCCAGTCTCCAGACGTAGACCACTCACAGAAATATGGTCGCGTGCGGCCAATCCTGGATGGGACTGAAGTCTGTTTTTACTGCCGCAGCCGTGGGACGTAGGCCATGTTCTGTGCGGCAGCTCTGGTTCTCTATCATCTCCGTTTGTGTTCCTGTAGTCGCCCTCTCACCCTGTTTTGAGCTCTCGCATCCACTGTGTGGGAGGCAGTGCTTCAGAGACCTCACAGAAAAGCTCGAGGCAAGGGCCGCGCACTCATGAGCAAACTAACAAGTCTTTCCCTTTTCTCTGAGCCTTCTCTCCCGAAAAAGCAACATGTGGTGTTGGAAATGTTCATCCATGGCTCCTTGCTGCTCCCTGCAGAGACATCCACCACAGCAGAGGATTTTAAAGAGAGTTATTACAACCCTCTGCTGATGAGAAGGAGCAACCGACTGGCCGAAAGCTGCCCGTGCTGGCTGGCACTACAAAGGTTAACAGTCATGCAGCACAAAAGCCAAGCAGGCAAAATCATCAGCTTCCATTTGAAAGCAATGGCCATGCTCAGCAAGATGCTAAACTTCCCAACTCAGTTCAATCTTCCCCTTCATCTGAACTGCAGACTTAAAGCCAGCCCACTGCTTTTTTCTGTCACTAGCTGCCAGGAGGTTGCTCCGAAAAAATCTGGCTGCAAACAGCCAGAAACAGTAGTTCCTGTAACGGAAAAGTGCAACCAAGAGGACGTTTTGCCACCAGGATACACAGAAAATAAGAGATTATACAGACACTTGTGCATTAACTACTCTTGTCCATGTTGTAGGACTGCATAGATATTTTTACATGGAGGTCAGGCTGTTTTCTTCTCTACGGCCACAGGGGGGCAGCAACGAGTCCAGCCACTGACACAAATGATTAAGCACAAGTATGACACCACGTTTTTTTCCAGAGATAAAACTTGATTAAAGGACTAACTACCCCCCACCCCTGCTACTAAAAATCTGCTCTGAGCTTTTCTGTGGGAGGCATCCACCATTATCTCCTACACAGTGGAGGAAGGACTCCAAAAAAAGAGCCAGTTGTCTTTTTGCTCATTAATAATGGATGTGTCCAACCACGAGTACATAAAACAACTAGGTCACACGTTTTTTTTCTTTAACACGGTCGTTGTTTTTAAAAAGGGACCCGAGCCATTTTGAAAGTAAAGTCCCCCTCCACACTAAAAGGTGGAACTTCAGCTCCATGAGGCTCCCTCTGTCTGAAGCTGTCGTAGTGATGCATGGTCATAAACAAATGAATGAATAAATAAATAAAAAGAGCCCTTCCTGGAGGGGGGGCTGGGCCAGCATCCATAAAGCAGAGTAGAGAGGTGTTGCTGCTGCTGGAGAAGACCCGGGCCTAAATGTGACTGGGGTCCCTTTCAAATGTGCTGACTCGTTAGTTTGTCCATCTTAGCATTGATTGCCCCCTCCACCATTCGGCCAGCCCCCCCCTCCCCCCTCTGCTACCTGTTCATCTGTGTCCCGTGTGAGTCATGCCTCACTGTTGTTATCCTCTCTATCTTTCTTTGACATCAGCCAGCTCTGCATGCCCTCCTCCCTCCCTCCATCCCTCCATCCCTCCTCCGTCCACTAATAAAACGATTACCGGTAACTCTGTCCACCTCCCTCTTTCCTCCCCCTCCTGTTTTGATACAAATATGGCTGCATTTGTACAAGCGAAAAAGACAAAGCAAATCATGTAGTGTTTAGAGTCATCCTTTGTTTCTGATCTTAGTTTGGTTTTTAACTCCATCTTGGTTTTTTATTTCCGTTGCTCCCCCTCTACTTTGTTTTGGTTCATACCTCCTCGGTCTCTGGACTAAATATGTAGCTTTGATACTAAAAGAGGTCATTGTCTTTTTCCCATTTCGCTGCGGAGAACATTCCTTTCTCCTTTTTTCCTTTTTTTCTTTCTTTCCTTTTTTGTTGATATTGCATACGTGTCACTGATTGAAATGGAAGGTAGGTAATGCTTTGCCTACGCACGTGATCTTTATGCAGATGAGAATGTGACAAGCACCCTAGCCTGAGTGACGTCAATGTTTCTCTCTCTCTCTCTTTCTCTCTCTTCCTCTCTCTTTCTGTTGTTTATCAGTGGTCTTCCATTAACCAAATTGATTTGACTTGATCAACTGATTTGACTCTTTAAAAGACTGGATAACATAGAGCTTTGGTTTTTCTCTTTCCTCCTTAACTTCATTCTGAAGTCCAGTATCCCGCTTTATCTTTATCTTCCAGGTCCATTTCTTTCCATTTTTCTTTTCATTCTGTTCTGATAGAATGCATTCCTGTTTTGTCCAGCATCTCTCTGTTTGTTGGTGAACTAGAACATTCGTCTTATGATTTTTCACCATGTTGATTTCCTCGACTGTTTCTAACAACTGTCATGAGCACCAGTGGTTGTGTGTCTTCTTCTTCTACCGCTTCAGTTGTCCTAGTGAAGAACGGCTCCTCTCAGTCGGTGCTTTTTGTTGTATCTCAGTTACAGGGCAGTTTACACAGCACTCGATCATGCATGCTGAAGAGCCAGCTACATTTGCTTTCATTCTAAAATGCCTTTTGGAGGTTTGCCCTCTTTTTATGACCTGTTTGCTATGAGCAGGGTGTAACTGTCCATCGCAAGTCCCATAACTCGTACTGACTCACTCTTATGACACAGACTGTTTAAAGGATAACACCGGCATCACTTTATTTCTTACCTTCAAATCACTCTTAAAAAGACCAAAGCTAGCAACATGTTTGTCTGTGTTTTCTTTCCCAGTCAGCATTTAGCCCAGTGTACATGCACAGTAACGGGACTCTAAAGGCCTAAGATACAGTGGAACAATCACACATGTCAAGAAAGCCGTGCTCACAAACACCATCTTTAAGTCACTTGCATGGAGGCTTTTGACCGACGACCCTGCCGTCATAAAAGCTTAATGAGGTAGACATTCTGCTGTCGGGCAGAGGAAAAATACGCGGTTGATGGGTAACCCGGCTGAGTTGGTACACACAGTAAATCCTGTCTTTACACAGAAGAAGAAGTCAAATAACACAAAGCTGATGCTGTAAGTGCTTCCATATGAACTGTAACTAATATACATTCAGAATGCAAACACCTCCATAACACAGTTTCTTGCAGGCCTCTCGTTTGAAGCCTCCATATTTATTACATTTGACATTAATGATTACACCTGCCGCCATCTTTGTCAGTATATTGTTCCTCCTAAAGACTTCTGACATCATAAACACATACCACTGAAGAGACGGTAACACTTCTGGGACGTGTGACAGCGCAGTGGGTGACATGACCAACGTGTCACAGTAGAAATAGTTGCTAGTTTTGGTCTTTTTATTTTCTGAAACTGTTCGAATATTTATTGAGATGTACATCAATGCCTCCCTCATCCTTTCAAACAACCGCTAGCTGTATGGTCCTCTTTATCCATGACTTTATTCACGACTCTTCCAACTATCAAGAAATGTGGCGGGAGCCTGGAAAATATCTCTTTTAATGCCCACTGATGTTATACAGCAACAGCTGTATGGAATTAAACAGGATAACCTCGCTGTTGTAAGATCTATAAATGTCATGTGTGAGGGAGCGCAAAAGCCCACAGGCAGTCACATGGCAGGTAGTTCACCACTCGGTCCACGGTAGAGGCCTTATGGAGAGGAAAAGGTAAAGAAAATGCCCCCAAGTCTCACCGGCTGGTGGCTCTGTAATGCTCAGGAAGGAGACCGGGTCCGGAGGATTTACTCTGTGTGAGGGACTCCCTGCACATTGTGGTTTTCCTCTTTGCTTTTTTGAGTTCTTTTCTCTTGATTTCCATGCATTGTCTCATGAGTCACTGGCAGGGAAGGGTTTTGTGTCTTTTTCTCTTGCATTTTGTGAATCTAATGATGCACTTATGTTGCCCCACTTTTCCCTTTTCTTCATACCTTACCTACTAAAGGAGGGAATACCACTTTATTGGTAAGTGGATGTTAACCAGAAGGGAGTTAAACAAGAGTAACCGTTTTAAAAAACAAAGACAATGGGTCGCTGTTCACATCTCAGCAAATGTCTTCAGGGCAAAAAATAATAAATCCACAAAGAGAAAATTGAGTAGCAGACAATTTGTTTTTCTGATTCGATTGATTTGATAATTGTGATCTTTATTTTGTTCCTTCCATTTCTGTGATGTTTCGTCAAGTTGTCTTCTCTTTCTGTTATTGTTTAATTTCTTTAGCCATTTAAAGAAAAGAATAAATAAAGAAGTCCTCTTTTTCTACTTTCCAAATCTGTAGCTCTGTACTTTCTGCCTCTGCTCTAAAATCTTTTTGGTTCACAGTTTTGTTTTGTTTTTCCCTCTCTTCCTTCTCTTCCTAGTTCTTTTGTTTGTTTTTTGCAATTTTGGTTCTTCAACTCATTATGGTTTTGCATGCCAAGTATTGCATGCGCTGCACCATAGAGGACTATCTATAAGCCATATGGAGAAAACCTAGACCTTTTTCTTTTAGATGTTACCTTCTTTTGGCAAGTACACCGTAGCTCTCAGCCTTCAACGTGAAAACACTCTGATTCCCATTTTGTCCTTTTTCTTTTGTTTTTCTTTTCTTTTCTTTATTTCTTTTGCTTTGTTGGTGGTCGTTTCTCTGCAGAAGCTCCGTCTGCTGACTGCGAGCTCTGCGGGCGTCCAGTCCGCTCTACTGAGAGAGCACAGGCTCCACGGCGCCCCCGGCAGGACCCCGGCCGGACACGTCTGCACGGCGGGGGGCGAGGCCTGCGTGGACGGCAGGATCCCACCTGTGGGGGGCTCCCTGACCCCGACGTCAGGGAAGAAGGCGGGCCAGAGGGCCCAGAGGAAGAGCCCCCACTCCCCGGCACGCAGCAGCGACTCGGCCCGCTCGCCGCACGTCCACGCTCACAGAGGGAGGGGCTCCCGCCGCCAGAGAAAGTGAGGCTCGTGTTGGGGGGGGGGAGTGGGGGCTTCTCCTCTTCCACCCCAGCAGGAGGACGCCCGTGACCCTGTCCGCTTTGTGCTGCCTGTCGCCTCAGGTCAAAAGCAGGCCGCTCCTCCAAGCGCCGGCGGCGCCCCGGCCGGGGTCAGGCGCACCAGCGCAGCCCGTCGCCGTCCCCGGGGCGCCAGGCCCACCCGCCGGCCAGGAAGGGCGAGGAGGGCCGCAGCAAGGCCGACGTCCGGCAGCGCAGCAGCTCCTGGAGCAGCGGCCGCTCCTCCTCGCGCTCCGCCTCCAGAGACCTCGGCCCCAGTAAGGTCAAGTCCCCCCACAGCCGGCAGAACACCTCCAGGTGAGGCCCCGCCCTCCGTCCCACCCCCCGTGGGGCTCCCTCTGCCCCGCCGCTCTGGTGACAGCCGTTTGTCCGTCCGGCAGGGAGAAGGACAGCGCCAACCGCTCGGACACAGACAGCCGCGCCCGCCGCCGCTCCCGCAGCTACTCGCCCATCCGGAAGAGGAGGAGAGATTCCCCCAGCTTCATGGAGGCGCGGAGGATCACCAGGTAACCGTTTCCATACCGGCCCAGCTGTCCTCCACTGGGAGCTTTTGCTCTGTAGCTCCAGCATTGACATTTGGTGTTAGGCGTGGCATTTAATTATCAAATGCTTTGAGGTACCAGGGTCAAAAGATGACCCTGGGTTTTCAGCCTCTCACTGCAACTATGTGCTGCTGTGGTACATGGAAACATGAAGAAAAATGAGGAGAGACAATGTGATCCAGCCAGTGGAGGCTGAAAAACTGCCAGCAGTTATTTCATCACACTGAAACTATTTCAACTATTTTTCATTATTAGGCAGGATATGAAACAGAACAACAGAGGCCAACAGTCTCAGGGATAACGACTGTGCACCCAGGGTTATCTTTGCTTGAATTTTTGTGTTAAATTTCAGACCAGGAACAGAATATCCTTCCTTTGACAAACCCACTTTCACTTCTGTCCTAGCTCAGGTAGAAATGTGTAATCTGTTTTTTGTTGAGGCTCTTTGTCTGCTGCTGTGAGAATTTTTCCTCTCTGTTCTCATTCATTACTGTTAGCTACTGTAACTCTTTCATGACCTCTGTATTTGGATTTTATCAAATCTTTTTGGATTAGTCTCTGTAAATTTCACAAGCAGATCACCTGAACTACTGAACTACCACTAGAAGTGGTCCTTTGAATTGTGTCAGTTCCTTTCATCTTCTAGTAAAGTTGTTTCTTGACCTTAAAACATTTAATTCAAAACATGAAGATGGCAAACAAATTAAGAAAGTGCTTCTGAACAGGATGAGAGACATAAAGCTTCAATATGCTGAGCAGAGAAACAGGAAGTAAAAGTTAGATATTATTAAACCAGAGAAAGATATAATTGATTTATTAAGTCTGTCTGAAGTTAATGTTTAATTTATGATTCAATTTAATATATATCAAGGGATTGCTTTAAATCCATGTTTAGCTTCTTCACTCAGAGGGCGTCTGCACTTTTAAAACGTCCCTTTCGCCTGCCTAAACATTTCACTCTTGTACCAGCAACATGTTTTCTCATTGTTTGAAACAGAAGGGCCTTCTGGCACAGGAAGAGACGGGGAGTGTTCCTGCCCAGGTGTGGCCACGCATAGAGTCAAACCTGTTCCCATTCTCCTCTCTTACTGCAGTCCTAAAGGTCCTCGCGCCACGTGAACAGGATACTGCTGGCTGGTTACCCTGGTAACAGTTGCCGTGCAGCAGGACTCCAGAAGCTCATCTGAACAGGAAACCATCAGAGCTCCCCTGAGTAAACCTGGCCTCCTCCCGTTTTCCTCTCTTTGCTTCTCCATCTCACCTCTGAAACTCACCCCCCGCTGTGGTCCCAGCTTACGTTGTAACACAGGAGCTCAGATTAAAACGCTATCAAGGTTTGCTTTAGCCGACGCTCCGCTCATTACCCGAGCCGTGGGTTTCCATGGCAGATGCAGACATCGGAGGCTGCATCGCCCCGGCAGGAGGAGGCGTGAGCAGCGGGGGCACCTTGATAGCGTTTATCTGCCCCGTCGACTGCTGATCTGTTTGGATGCTGGCCTCCGCTGAGAAGAGGAGGTTCTTTTGGGATCTAATAACTAATTACCTTCCAGGACTCACATCCACGGTGGCTATTAACAAGGCGATCAAAGCTTGAGCTTCAACTAACGACACGCATTTCTCTGCTGTGTGAGCTGATTCTTCACACCCTCCTAGCTCCTCTCTTTCAGATTCTGCACTGATCATAAAACTGTTTCTACGACCTAACACAGACCCGCAAACCCACCGCCACCGTCCCGTTTGTCAGCCCTCAGCATCCCACCCGTGGTAACCGCTCTCCTCCCCTGCTGTCTCCCTTCCCTTCCAGCGCCCGGAAGCGGCCCATCCCCTACTACCGGCCCAGCCCGTCCTCGTCCAGCTACGACAGCAGCCCGTCCCGGTCCAGCCGCAGCCGCAGCCGGAGCTACAGCAGCTACAGCAGCTACAGCCGCAGCCAGAGCCGCAGCCGCAGCCGCAGCCACAGCCGCAGCCGGAGCTGGACCCGGACCCGGAGCCGGACCCGGAGCAGGAGCCGGAGCCGCTCCCGCAGCCAGAGCCGCAGCTGGAGCCGCAGCCGCAGCCGCTCCCACAGCCACCACAGCTCCTACAGCCGCAGCAGCTACGACAGCCCGGGCTTCTGAGCGCCCCCAGACAGCAGAGACAAAAACTACAGACAGACAGCAGAGCCGCGGCCAGAGCTGCAGTCCAAACCCCACGCCCCGCAGCGCCCGGACTGCCAGCTCTCTGGTACAGAGCCCGGAACAAAAAGAAACATCTTTTGATAAAGCACATCACCATTAAATTGGTTTCCACTGATCATGTTTCACGTAGACGAGGTGTTCGTAGAAACAGGTTCACGCTCGTCAGAGGGGAATTGGCTGAGCCCAAAGAACAAATCTCTCCCTGTGTTAGCACTTTCATCTTCCACGAGGCAACCAAAAATCAATTTGTTGACAACTATATACTGTATTAATATATAGAAATACATATATCTTAAAGGGTGGGGGGGGTGAGTAGATGACAAAAAGAAGAGAAAACACGTTAATGTACATTTCAGAGAATCAAAGTGTTCGGTTATTCCACCATTATGTGCTCACCCCATCAAACTTCCACTTTAACTGAGCGCTGAGATCAACAAACATGAGAACAAAGGAGAATACGATGAGCCGGGTGGCGCAAAAAAAGAAAGGAGCTTTTCTATGATCCAATCCTTCTTGTATAGACATGTCTGTATAGACGTAAACCCTCTTCTGTCCCGGCTTTGTAAACTATGCACTGTATATTTCCTTTAGCCTAAGGAGGTCTGTTTGGCATGAAGCATACGGACGGACTCCGCTGGAAGAAAAGCACCTGCCCCTCTGGGGTGCAGAGGTGTGGACGGGGTGTGGGTGGGATCGGGGTTGGTGTTGGGGGGGGGGGGGCCTGCTACTTTACGTGTTTAGTTCTTTTTACTCTCTTCCTGAACTGATGGTGTTCTTCTCCTCTCCTCGGTGGTCTGCTCTCAGGCCGCTCTACTGCAAACCTCTGCAAACACTCCATGCACATGTGTTGACCTCAGCTATTTATGACATATTTATTTGTTATTTATTGGGCTATTTATTGTTTAATTTATTTGTGTAAAGCCATTTTTCATGCTTTTAAGAAGGGATTACTGCTGAAGTGCTTTCAGTGACGTCAACTGAACAGAAGAGGAGGGCTTACTTTTTACTTGCTTTTCTCAGATTAGCAAGCGGTGCGCAAAGCTGCGTTTTTAAAATGCTCTGACCAGAGCCAGTGGAACTTACTCTGACGGCTCTTCGGGCCCGTTCACGTGCGGTGCTAACCTGCATCCCGGATGATCCAGTCACAAGCATCCCAGAATGTTTCCGTAGGACCCAAATGCACTCACCTGGACCAGCTCCAGACATGTTAACTCCAGAGTCCTTACCAAACATTGTACTATGGGTGGTTATGTAATATACATGAGAAGAGAGAAGTGAAGGAGCACAAAATAAATAACCTGGCGTCCTTCAGGTCTGTCCTCCGCTCATTTCTGCAGAATGAAAACGCACTCAGAAGCTTCAATATCCAAACAACTCACCAGCAGACAATCAGCCTTTGGTTAAACTTACTGTTGGAATGATGAAGTTGTTGAAATCTGACTGATGTCCTTATGATGGCTTGTTGCCATAAGCTTTTTTTGGAAAATGGGAGAGGAAAACATAATGGTGATGACTTTGCTGCTTGCTAGGTGTCACATCAGATCAGTGTTAGCTCCCAGAAAGCGCCCCCTATGACAGATTTTCTGTCTGGGGATCGTAAGAAAGACGCCTCTGAACCTTTCGTGGAGTGAGCAGATCCGAACGCACATCCCCGTGCGTTTGCATCTGTGCTGAAAGCTGTCTGCCTCTAACTGGATCACACATGAGGTGTTAGCACCACCTGTGAGCAGCCCCAGAGTGCCGTGAGCCACCGGGGCGCTGCCTGTTCAGCAGAAGGCATCACCTCGGCTTCCCCCGGCCCGGAAGAAGCCCTGGCGTGCTCCAGAAGAAGACGGGTGATAGTGAAGGTGGCAAACGGACTGGTGATGCAATCAGGGATCACCCCCAAGTCTTCCTTTTCATTCTTGGGTCTCATTCCACTCTCTTTCATTCCCAGCATAAGCAGACTTAACCCAACTATGATACTCTGCAGACTTGTTTATTTACTCCAAGTATAGCTTTTCCCATTTTGTTCAAATTATTCTTTGTATTGTAAGTTATTATACCTGATAATAAACTGAAACAACTATGGAAAAAATCACACCCTGGCCCGTCTTTTTCTCTGATTTCATGTGCAGTCATTGTATTAAAGTCATTGAGTATCTACGTGAGCTTAGTACTGGTGAGAAGCTTCCAGTTCCTGGTGCGCATGGCTGAAGACTGAAAAGATTTCACTTAACTGGACTGAAACCTCCCCCAGCTGTGGCAGATGTCAGGTAACAACACCTCACACCTTTACTGCAGGGTTACATTCACAGTCATCCCATCTTCCCACATTAGAAGGAATAAGAACATTTACGTCTCTCAGAAGGGATTTGTAGCTCTGTTGACCGCCACTCTCTGCAACACTAAACAGCTGCTAAACAGAGCTAACTTTATCCAGTATTCACGCCATACATTTGAATTTTTCACAGTGAAGGAAGAAGACAGAAAAGACTAAAGTCTTTCAGGCTCTTAGTGTGTTACATCTAAAACCCAGATATGCCAGGCTATAGACCTCAAATTAAGAAGAGTTAAAGAGGACATGTTTAGGATGCATAAAGGGGGAAGTTCAAGGCATTGTTCTCCGTGATATCATTTGCAATGCAATTAGTACTGTGTGTGTTGTTGTAGATCTGTAGCTTGAATGCAGAAGAAGCTGGAGCCATCCAGATTTGGTTGGTTGTGGGGGGTTGTGAATGGGGGTGGAACATTCTGGAGAGATGAGGAGACTTCTAGGCTGTTAGTTTTGCCCTGATTGCAGAGCACATGTCTAAGTGATAATAGTCTTGATAAAAAGATTGACAAAATGATTTGATATAGACAAATTTACCTCTTTGTTTGAGCTGGTGATGTTATTAAATACATTTTTAGGCATTTTTGTTTTATATGGACACATAGTGAGAATTGACATCTGAGCCATAACAAAAACATCAGACAAAGCTGGTGGTGAAGACACCTTCTTCTCTGCAACACTTCAGACGACTTCTGTTATTTTATTTCCATGTCTTTTACCACCATGTGATTTGAACTGATTTCAATAGGACCTCATCAGATATTTCATCAAAGGCATTTTATTGTCTCTGAGTCTCATAATCCAACATGTTCAGATCATGCAAATCCAAATTTTACTGAGGGTCCAGTTAAGATTATATCATTTATAATGCAGTTAGTACTGTGTGTGTTGTAGATGTGTGGCTTTAATGCAGAAGAAGCCTGAGCCATCCAGATTTGGTTGGTTGTGGGGGGTTGTGAATGGGGGTGGAACATTCTGGAGAGATGAGGAGACTTCTGGGCTGTTAGTTCTACCCTGATTGCAGAGCACACGTCTTAGTGACAATAGTCTTATTAAAAAGATTGACAAAATTCTTTGATATAAAAACAAATTTACTGCTTTGTTTGAGCTGTATTTTGAGGTATTTTTTTATATATGGACACATTGTGAGAATTGACATCTCAGCGATTTGTTTAAAGAAAGGTTTAATTGTGTGATTTAAGTTTAGATACGTCAAGAGTATATTAGAATCAGAGTATCTTAGAATCATATTTTCCTTAAATGTTTTCTACATTTTTTACACAGAAAGGTGATGGAAAATTCCAAGTGACAGAGGGGGAAGGGGCACTAATGGGGGGGAGGGCCAACAAGAGAGCAAACAAAGACAAAAACAAGGCATGACCAGTCAGTCAGAAATAGGTTTTACTTTCCTGAGGGGAAATCTTCATGTTTTCTTCCAAATATATATATTTTTCATTGCAAACTGCTTTATTTTGTTGACACCAACAGGTCTAACTAATCAACCAAGGAAATGGCAAGTAAGAAGTAGTTTATGCTGACTCAACCTTTCAGACAGAGACAAATCCACTCCACTTATGTTTAAAAAGGAATAATTTGCTAACATTTTCAGATGTCTTCAGGTTTTATCCCCCTTATATTATAACACACTACAAAGCCCAAAGATAGGAGAATTTTCGTCAGCCTCCCGTCCCCCCAACAGTTCTTCACAACTCAAGAATCCCTTTTCAGATGTAATTTCCCCATTAGCGCTGTCGTTGGAGAACCTTTCCAACCCCTTCAGTTTTGGTTTCAGCTCAAGCCTCTCTGTTGACGAGTGTTTTACCTCGTTGGGATGTAAATGTTGTGTGTGTGAAGCCTAGCTCCCAGAATAAATAGGCCCAACAGATCGACTCAGAGTTATTAAGATTTTGAGCTTGACATCAACATGGCTCTGCATGCCAAAAGGAGACTGAGCGCTTTGGAGGCTTTGGCTATGTTACAAGACATGCCAGACTGGGATTCTGAAAAAGGTCTACTTAACATTTGAAGGGGAAGACTCCACCGATGCCGAATCTTCCTCTGATGACCGTGATGTGACCACTTCTCCTCCAAAGCTTCCTCTGTTTGGTGGATATCGGAAGGCTGGTGAAACATTGTCCAGCAGGGCCGCAGAACGGAACAGGGCTGGAAAATGAGTGTGCACGAGCTGATGGCCTTCATTGCAGTTCTGTTTATGAAGGCAGCTCAGGGGAGTGTCAGCGCCCTGCGGGATTTGTGGTCCAAAGACTTTGGCGATCCACACATCAAAGCCACAATGTCTCGAAACCGGTTTCAAGAGATAATGAAATATCTGCGCTTCGACAACAAAGACACTTGTTTGGAACGCGTGAAATAAAAATAATTGAATGCCAAATATGAAGGAGGCATGATGGTGTATATGAATATCACAACTCAGAGTAAATGTACAACTTGTTAAATGGAAAAAAAAACCCGAGAAGCATCAGATCATCAAGTTTGTGGCTGATATTAAAAATCATTAACATGGGAATGTTCAAAATTTGTAAGCTGTATGTCAAACACTCAACAGCTTGTTTCTTAAAAAGAAGAACAGCTTTTGAAATGGAATCCCAACCCCCACAACACAGCACGTGGAGCCTCCAGGACAATGATTGGATTCAAGCAGACACTGAGGAGCGAGCTCGAGCCGTTAGAATGACAATAAAACAGACAAGAAACCACATTCAGATTTGGCAGAAACGTGTAAAAATGCTCCATTTTTGGAAGACAATGGAGCACCTTTTAAACACAAAAGCCTTCCATCTGGAAGCCTCTGAAACTATACGGGCTGTGAGGTTTTCCTCGTGTCTCTCTGTTTTTATGCCTCAAATACATCAAACCTTCAGCATCTCTCAGGACCAGATTTATCGGTTTTTGGTTCTTATCAAATCTTTTTCTAAACCTGGTCTTCTGTTTCTCTTTTTGCCTGAAAGCCATCTGTCAGATTCTATATCAGACATACTTTTGAAGCACATATCTCTTCACAAAACACATCTCGGGCCCTAATCCTCGCCTGAAAGGCTTCCTGCCTCCTGCAGTTCCAGCCCTTCGCAGTCATCTCATCTTAAGTCTGACTCCTTTATAATGCGATGTTCTCTCTGCCACCTGTAGTCTCTCATGATTCAACACCTCCACATACAGTCAGACCTTATCTGCTGATTGTCTCCCTTCTGCCGTCTCCATGGTTTTATCTCCTCTGCCCTCCCTTCTGTTTAAATGTCCAGATCAAAGTAGTTGCTCAGAATGAGTTTTCCCTCCTAGAGATACTCACAGCATTGTGAGTTAAACGCTTCATCTCTAAAGCTAACTTTACTAACAGGACTTTGAGGGATTTTCTTATCTTGAGGAAGTAAACAGCATGCAGTCTAATGCTACTAGGAAATATGTCTCATTTCTGTCTCCCAGCAGAGAATGTGTTATTGTCGAGTTAACTTCATGAGTACGAACACAAGTAAGGAATCGTCTAGTTTGGCCCACTAGAAGGCCCAAAGTGCAGACTTTTGTCTGGAATGAATCCCCCCCCCCAGATGTGTGAACGAGTCCAAAGTACCCTTAACTGCCTCCCTTAGACCAATCATTGAACTGTCTCCCTGCCAGCCCTTAAAGCTAACAGGCTTCTTCAACGTAAGAAGACTCTGCTGGGCGCCATCAACAAAAATGTCCGGGAGCGACCGCCAAGCTGACCTCCACACAGGTGTTCACATCTGGAAGGGCCTTGCTGACGGTGTTTGCCGCCAAAAAAAAGAAGTCTGTTTGTCTCCTGAACACCGTGCATCAGAAAGTGGAAATCGTGGACGGCCAAAAAACAAACACTGGTGTCGATTACGACCATTTCAAATGCGGCCCGGAAAAGGATATGATCTCTGGTGCCTTTTGCAGGAAAAAGCAAAAAAGGGAGAGTGCAAGCAGCAGTTTTGGGAGAGGAGAGTTTCTCAGAAGAAAAAAGACCCAGTGCCATTATGGGTTAGGGTTAGGGTTATTATTATTAAAATGAGTAATTTTATGACGAATAGAACAAGTTTCTGGGATCCACTGAAAAAATAAGGCGAACGTGTACGTCTGATTTTTGGCTTCATACTATCTAAACTGAAAAATGGTTTCTCAGTCCATAAAGTAAAACATGACCTTACTTAGATTGACTTAAAAAATGAGATATTGTCGCAGGAGCAGAGAAAGAACAGGAACTAACACCTTATGTTGGGCTGATCAGAGGTCATTCAAACTGCAGTTTGGCCTCAGTGGGGGATGGAGTCCTGTTTCCCAATTCAATGGAGACAGTTAGCACCTTGAGGGGAAGACACAGTTTTTGCAGTGGGGTGGGGGCAGGCAGCAGAAGCGAAACTCTCAGCGCCTGATAGAGAACAATGGGGTCCTCGTTTTAATCTGGGCCTTCAACCACCTCAATAGATTTATGCTTACATCTTCAGCTTCATGCCGTTTGTTTCTCAAACCGCTTAAAGCCGCCCCAAAGTGATTTGCTTTCTGACCCCGTGGGTTCCAGGTTTTCCTGGGAATGATCTTTGTGTTCTGTTAACTATTATTAACTGAGATTTCTTTGGATATTTTAAGCATTTTTTTCACACTCACTTTCACTCCAGTCCTTGGACCTGATTGTTTTCATAGGGGATGGGTTTTGTTGACTTGTTTTAGTTTTTTCCAATCTACATAAGACTCATGAATCATTTAGCCATGAAAAAAAAAAAACTAAATTATACAAGAAGTGGTAAGAAAAGTGTCATCAGTTCTGATGAAGGGATGAACCCTCCCAAGAGCACGGACCGCAACATTACAGAAGCGGTGAACGGAACAAAAGGCAGCCGACATCCAAAGAAGAGCTTTGGGACGTGCTACAAGACGCCTGAAGAGCTGATCCAGCAGATACCTGAAAGACAGGACACAAAACGTGCCTGAGGGTTCAGACTGTGCTGAGGAATAAAAGAGCTTAAACAAAATACTGATTTTCAGTCATGGTATGAACCCAAAGCATTCTGTTTTGTATTTCCATTTGTGTTTTCGCACATTTCAATTAATCACTTCACAAAATATCAAGTTTTTCTGATAATAAATTAAATGGGATAGAACTTTAGAGTTCTCGGCAGATTTATTGTAGAAAAACAGGCCAGTACAACAAAATATTGTGACCTCTATAATAATCTAAGTAAGCACAAATCACCTCATGACTGAATATTCAAGGTGTGCCTTTTGGATTTGACAGAATTTTTCATGACTATCAACTTTACTTTTGAAGTCTGAGCTCAAGCCCCCCCTTCATGTATGCATCACCTTCTATAAAAGTTGTTGTGATTAGTGTGTCCTCAATGGGACAGGCTCACAACAGTGACTAGATCCTTCTGGCTCTTCAGGGCTGAGGGGGGGGAGGACAGATTACTCACAGGGCGGTGGGTGGGGGGGGGGGAGGAGGGTTCAGTGGTGTGGTGAGCAGCTGTTGGGGACGGGCTTCCTGCCGGATTCCAGTTGAGCCTTACGTCCGCCACAAATAGACATTCTAGTAGTTTCCAAGGCACTCAGGGGGTGTGATCTGGTGGGGCCTGACCAGAGGGGAGGGGTCAGCTGCCTGGGGTGGACTCAGGGTGTATAAAAGCTCTCTGCCGGAGCCACACTCCAGCATTTCAGGAGAAGAGTTTGGAACCGACCGGGGGATTCTTACTTCCACTGCCTTAACACAGGTCTTCATGGCTGAGAGACGGATCCCGTTCACCATGATGCGCAGCCCAAGCTGGGACCCATTCCGGGAGTGGCACCAGGCCAGCCGCATCTTCGACCAGGCCTTTGGCATGCCCGCCCTGCCCGAAGACTTTGCCACATTCCCGAGCAGCCACTGGCCGGGGTACCTGAGGCCGTCCCTCCTGGGCCCGGACATGGCCACCGTGATGCCTCACACCCCCACCATGTACCCCAGCCACTCCATGGCCCACCACCACCGGGCCCTGTCCCGCCAGATGAGCAGCGGCATGTCCGAGATCCACCAGACGCCCGACAACTGGAAGGTGTCCCTGGATGTCAGCCATTTCTCACCTGAGGAGCTGGTGGTCAAGACCAAGGACGGCGTGTTGGAAATCTCAGGTGAGCGCTCGGTCCTCCATCACATATCCACCGCTGAGGTTTGTTTGGGTCACAGAAAGGCACATAGGGGTCTCTGTTTCTAGTGTAGTGCAAAACAAATCTGCAAGAGTGCAGAAAAGATCTAACTGATGAGAGTCAGAGGGCAGGAAACTCAGGAAAGTACGGGGACGCATGCCTGCAGAGTTACATCACATTTTTAGACAATAATCTGATGCAGAACATGGGAGGGGAACGTTGGCAAAAAGCCTGCTGGAAGCAAAACAAATACAGAGCTGCACTAACAGGGAAAAAGTCACACTTCCTGAGAGCACTTTTATCTATATCCATGGAATGCATTCTCTGTCCGTCCTTCCTTCTGAAGCTACCAGAATCAAAATAAAAAATAACTCTAAATGGCTCATTAAGCAAGTTAAGCAACATAAAGAACTTGAAAAGAACATTAGTTTTCACCAATTTTGATTAATATCGACAATATTTGTCAAGTTTTCTATTTAAAAGTTTGATTTATTATGTATTTGCCTATGTATTGATACTATTAATTACACAAAGTCAACACTTTAAAAAAGACCTAAAAAGCAATACCATATCTTGAACAATGAAAAGGAAAAAAATTATCAATAAAAACATCCATAAATTGAAAATGTACAATGACTTAATGTAGAAGTACTGAAATTAATATAAAGCAGTTATGTTAAATCATGTGAAATAGGTTGAGTAAGATCAGAATAGGTTAATAAATAAACGAACAAATCATCAGTCATTCAGATTAATTTATTATTTATTGCATGATTTATATTTATCAGTTATTTTACATTCACTTTATTGATTTGTCCATTCATTTATTTATGTTTTCACTCTGAAGCTCTGTAAAGTCTCTGTCATTCAAAAGTAATCGCAGTCAGTGTATGTGCTACTTTAAAAGGAGTTCTGGATCTTATCCAGCTCCCCGGTCCTGTCTGTGGCCAACAGGCTGGACCAGTAACTGGACCTGGTGAGGAGTGCAGAGATAAACAAAGCCCGTGATCCAGTCCAGGGAGAATTTGCCACCTCATGTTTATAGATGACATACCCTCCTTAATGAGACGTCTGTACACACACCAAAGCACAATGTGCTCAGTTAGATTAAAGCTTGCTCAGAACTGATGGCCCGTCGTGCAGACGCTGGAAAAAGCCTGCCTGGCACAGCCAGAGCCACTTGTCACTGTTACAGGGTCCAGAGAAGAGATGGTGGCCTCCATCAGGCCGTTGCCACAGCAAACACTTACATGGATTTCCAGTTAGGGTGTAGAGAGATGAGCGGATGAGTGGTTTTAAGTTGAGACGAATGGGAGCTGGTTTGATGTGTGATTACTGATGAGGTCATGATCATTGCTTTGTGGGCAGTGTGCACCTCCACATTTTAGGAAATGCTTTGCTTTAGAGTTAATAAATATAATTACTATATAACTATATGATAATATCGCATTACCTTTTTCAGTTTTCAGCTCACGAGTGTTCTGAATTGCTTTTAGGTCAATCTAATCAATCTAAATATCCCTCTGAGTCGATATTTCCTGACAGGTTGCCTCAGATTAATGAAATGTTTCCAGGGTCATTGCACTTGTTAACGCATATTCTGTGCGCTCTGCTAAGTGAATCCTCTGAAAAGGCCCATAAAAATGCTGCGTGCTGAGTTTTTTAATGGTCGTGTCATCGGGCACCATTAATGAACCACAACGTTATTATATGTTTTTTAACCAAGGCCAAGCAGGGGTTTGTGTAGCGTTAGCCAGGAAAACTGCTGAAGAGTATATGCATTTATATGCTTTGGCTTTGTTTTTCAACATTTAGAAGAAATAAAAAACTGACTTTTTTTATCATTGATTAGATTTGACTGGATTGAGCACACTGGTGATTTCACTGAGCAGTTCTCAATCTTTCACCATCATTCTTTTTGTCCATCTGATGCTTTCAGGTTAAGTAGGCATTTTTGTCCTTAAAGCTGAAAAATAAGTAAATATTGTTTGTGTCCACAGGAAAACACGAAGAGAGGAAGGATGAGCACGGCTTTGTGTCCAGATGCTTCACCAGGAAATACACGTAAGTGGTTCATCATCAGAGAACAATACTGCTTCTTGTCCTTTTTATTACTGAGACGTTTGGTTGATGAGACGAGTGTACTGACCAGGCAAGAGGTCTCCAGCTTTTTCCCAGAAATGGAACCAAAATTGCGCTTCTAGCTTTTTAAAATGATGTTAATCATTCTTTAGTTGTGTTTTTCTGCTGCTGTGAGGCTCTTTGGGTCCAGTTTGTGAAGGATTGCCTGCTCTTAATGCCTGGGTTTAATGAGTCTCAGCTCTAAGAGCCTCCTAGTGGTCACTCCTTTACATTGGATGTTCAGTTCTGTGAGGCTCTGCTGCCATCCAGGGGCCGTGAAGCATGCTTCTCCCGGATGGGATTTGTATTCTGTCACATCTTGACAGCCCAGTAAAGGCGGGTGCCTGACTGTGTTTCTGCTCCCCGGCAGGCTGCCGCCCACGGCCACCATTGACAAGGTGACCTCCTCCCTGTCTCCTGAGGGGGTCCTGACCGTGGAGGCCCCCGTGGCCAGGCCAGCCATCCAGTCCTCAGAGACCACCATTCCCGTCAACGTGGAGAGCAGAGGCGCCGTGGCAAAGAAGTAGTCTTGTAAACAAACCGTTCTGCTACTGAAACAATAAAGGAAGAGTTCAGAAGCTGCCGTGTGTCCTTTCCTCTCTTTGTCCCGCTGACCCTCAGCTGTCCTCACCCCATGTGGGACGACTCTGAGCTGCCTATTACATCTCTGAAAACAAGGCAGTAATGACTTGATGTAGTTTTCTAATGCTAAATAATTGATCTGATGGTAAAATTGATGGAGTAAGATGTGTCAGACCTGGTCAGGGATGTGGGCAGCTTGTGCCTCGTCTCCGTCTGTGTGGGTCCATACCTTACCGGCCGGAGAAAAGCTGAGCCAGTCCATTATATCAGATTTCAGCCATTTGCATTGTGAGTCTACACTGAAATGTTTCATAACTCCCAAATCACATAATTCCATCATAAAAGATGTTTCAGATGAATAATTCATAACCGGTCGAATACATAATTGATGAAGATGGGCTCTCCTCTTTACTGAGCAACATCAGTTAAAACAATCTCACCAGGCCTGGATGCCACTTGGGCAAGGGAAGTAAACCATCTGCAGAGTTACTAGACATGTTTGGACTTCAAAAGCCCCTGATGACTTAGTTTATTGTCTTTAGTTTTAATGACATCTGTGGAAGAGTGCCCCCATGTGGTTGGCTTGTGTGTTTTTCAGTTATTTGAAGGAACAATGACCCATTCTGTCTTGCAGTGTCATAATTTCTTTCAGTTATTGAATTATGGTTTCCCTTTTTGGTCCTTCCTGTTTAGTCTATCTAGTCTGACTTCCTTACCTGTGTGTTGCACCTGGTTTTGATTACAGATCATCTCACCTGTGCTCACTTCTAAGTTCACCAATGCTTTTTACTTTTCCCCGTCTTCTCTTCACCTTCTTCCTTCAGTCCCTCCTAGTTTTAGGTGTTTGTTAATCTACAAAGACTGACACAGAGCATTCTGTCTGGATTAGTGGAGGAAGTGGACTCACGTGCAGACAGTATGTAAGAGGCTGATCAACACCTTCAACTTCTAGCATGAGTTATTTAGGATTTATATTAAGAGACACTAATGAAATGGACAAAAACGCATCATGCAAATACATGTTCTCTAACCAGGCCAACAGAAGTCATTGGCAATCCCTCCACAACTACACAATCAATACAATGTACAGCTGCCTGCTTGAAAACGGTTGTGTAATACATTTTAAACATGGTCATCTCCTTTTAGTTCGTCGTCTGTGCGGGTGAAAATAAATCTGCACAGCTGATGACGGTCTGAGAGGTTGGTCGTTTCCATCACTTCTTTTTCTTCCTCCCCGTCAACTTGCAGCCACTCATGTTGCGTGCCAGCCGCTAATGCACATACTAACTCTGCTTTCGACTCCAAAGCTGCAGGGGATGTCTATTTATAGAGTGCCCTGCTATGTACTGGGCCTTCAGCATGTTGTATGGTCTCACAGGGTGGACAGCAGGTTTTGTCTATGGCTCTTGACCTGCAGTGACTGGCTGGTTTAATTTCAGATATCATTAGGTTGGTTTCTGTTTTCCAGTAAGACGACTGTATGAGCCGTGGCGGTGTCCATTTGCTGCACATCCTATTATATAATCCATAATATACACACAGAGATACTTCTTAAGGACAAACCAGTGGTCTCTGAACCACTTAGTGTTAAAAATTGAGTCAGCGTTTCATTCCACTTTAATGCCGGCCTAAATTATGCATGCCATTATTCAATCCAGCAGCTCTCGGCCCTTAAGCTCAGAGCGCTCTCAGTAAAGAGCAGCAAGCTCCAACGCTGCTGATTGGACTTATCTCTGACCTCAACTTCCTCAAGTTCGACCAACAGAGAAGGTTCTTAAAAAGATATTCCGGTATAATCTTAATGAATATAAACCACAGACAATTTAAGAAATCCTGCAAATATCAACTACTGGGAACGGGAAAATCATTTGAAAAAGTAGTTGGAGTACAAGACACTCCGCTTCTTCCTGACTAACAACAATATGTGGGCTATCCACTCATTCTTTACATCCACTGTATCCTTCTGTCAGTGCCGGGCAGAGCTTGAACTGACCATGCACGCTCACACTCAGTTCAAAATCACAAGGTAATCTGCAAGACTTGGTCTGGAAATGTGGGTCAGTTCGATCAAAGCCATGGAGTCTTCACACTGGGGTCTGGTGGCGGATGCTTTTTAGCTATAAAATGTGATCTCAATAAAATAAATAAATAAAATAAAAAAGGAAATCAAGACCACAAGCATAAATGTACCCCAAACAACACTATTATCTGGCATGTCTGAGCAAAGTTTTTACCATTAAATGATGCAAAAGGTCTCATATGCAAAACATTTTGAAAACCGTATGTATCAAATTTGATGCACATGGCCTTGAAGGGGTTAAATCATCTTTTTGACGCAGAGCACTATGGTGAGACAAGGCCTGAGTGCTGACACCACCGAGCCGGAAGACGACCAAAGTCCAGCAGTGATAAGACAGAAACAGCAGACAGTGGTCAGGGCGGGCTTCCCAGCAGGGCTTGGCAGCATCAGCTCATCTCTCAAAGTCTAAAACACTCACGGGGCCACTTCAGACAGATTACCGATGTTCAGCCTTTTATGTTTTCATGGTGTGTGACAGTGGTGCCTTCCATGGTCTCACACACAGCTGCAGATTAGCATGAAGCTATCACCCCAATGTCATTCAGTTAGGATGATGTGACAATAATTCTTTCTCTAACTCAAAAGCAATCAATGACATTGAAATCTAGTTCAATTGAAATCTAACAGTCACCTCTGCAGAGTCCATGTGCTGACCCAGTGAATCATCAAACCAACCTGCAGCGTCATTAAAGATAAGCTGAGTTTACCAAAGGAGTGGTGTCTTCACTGGGTGTGAACCCCTGCACAGGGCTCTGATTAAAGGCAGATGTGTGTGTGTGTGTGTTGTCGCTTAGCAACAGCTCTGGATTGTGCCAGTGTTGATTGCCCGGTGACCAATTAGAGCTCACCAGCTGTTTCCAATGATTACCTCTCAGTGTGAAGCTGAAGATGTTAATCTGACTGATCATATCAAGTGTGTTCAGAGCAGCCATTCTCGGGTAAATCAGGTGTTTGCATTGTTCTCAGGTACAGAATGTCTCGGCTGGCTTGTCTTCACTGGCACGTAGTTTAAGAGGACTTTTTCCATTCAGGGCACACCTTTTGATTCACGCTTTGGTATGAATGGAGGCGTGTGAGTGATGCTAACATCTGTTTCCCATCTGAGTCAGATGGATTATTAGTTGCTCTAATGACATGAATATGCATCAATCTGCTGACCTGTGCTGGTGCTGCATCAATCGCGTTGTGATGCTTTGTGCATGTTCTGATTTTCTATTCATCTGAGTTTTTGGTCTCTTCTGTGGTTTCTTTATTTGGTTGGTATTTAATTTATCCAGTCTAGCTAACTCAGTTGGTATTTTGTCCCTTTTTTGTCTTTTGGCTTTTTGTGGTTCATGTTTTTTGTTTTTTAAGCATTTTTGGTCAGTTTCTGTGTGTGTGTGTATATATATAAGTTCACTTTTATAAAGCTGAACGACTTGTAGTGAAGACTCTTAAACCCTTCAAACTGCTGCTTCATTCTGCAGTGCCTAAATCTGCCCTTGTTAAAATTATCAGAAAAGAAATTATTTGTTTTGTATTTTTAATGTTTAAAGATTTGCCCTCTGCTGATCAGCGTAATCGGTTCAATGATAACTCTGTGGGCAGTAACTCCATCCCCGATGTCAAAGATTCAAATGAGCCAATGCCACCTGGCACATGAATAGGAAGAGGCTGTTTCCATGTCGTCAGATGTATTCAATCTCTGTCATCTCGCTTTCTATTACCTTTGAATGCCAAACTGGCCGATCAATGAATTTGTCTTTTATCAAATTTTATTCAGTAACACATCCCAGAGGGAGGAGATTCATTTTCGCTGTAGATGACCTCTCCTGAGGTTTGAGAACAGGTGATGGTTCAGGTTCCTCCCACAGACCCCCGAAGGTAAGTGTCTGTGGTGTTCAAACCAATGTAGTTTTGAACCACAGCACATTTCCAGTAACGCATCTATCAGGTAGATATATTTACACACACTTTTCTTCCATCATGTCGAAGCACGCCACCCTCCAAACTGTGTATGGTGCGTCTCTTTTAAGGAACTCACTATTTCCCACTTCTTCCTCTTTAGATAGGTGCCATTTACACAGCAACACCTCACAGATCTAAAGGAGAATAGAGGAAGTCAAAAAGTTTGGTCTCTTTTTTTAACTATTTGGGATTCAGAACGTGCTACCAGAGATAACGGAGAGCAACATCTGCTAAATAGTTCTATTACTAGATTATCAAATTTCTTTCAAGTTGAATTCTTAATGGAGAGTTTTGAATATTGGTCTTCCCATCAGGGGTACCTGGGCTGGCATAAGTTTGGCAGCAGCTGCCCTTCCTGAGGTAACGGGGGGGGTTTAATGTCTTGCCCAGCGAGACCTGGACAGCTCTTACCCCTGAGCCACAGCCACCCCTGTTTTGTGGTGTGAATATTAAATGTAACAGAATTAATGGCAAATACGGTCGGAAGATAAAAAGTTTTACATATCAGAATATCACAAAGTGAACTGGTTCTCAGCAGGGATAAAAATGAGGACATCAAAGCTCACATGGACAATTGTTGACGTTTCCCTCTAAATCATCATTTAGCCATTTAGTTTCATTTAGAATTTAGTAGGAATTAAGAGGGCAATCAGCAGCCAGGTGCCGCTAATCAAAGGCACATGATTCACCATCATCATCAGTGTGAGCGCCTCTGTGACAGCAGATGTTTCTTCAGTTTGCTGGTCTGGAGCATCCAGATGTGCATCAACAAAACGCCCATCGATCTGGAATGAGTAGAGAGGCCATTCTCAAACTATTTAGATCCGTAAAGTTGTAATCTTCTTAAGAGCAGGCATCGCAGCAATTACAGCCCAGACTCAGAACTAAAAGCTACATCTCACACGCTACTCACCACAGCTAGCATGTGAAAGGTTTTAAAGCCGTGACTTAAAACGCTATTAGAAAGAGACTGAACGGATGCATCTCAGGAGAAAGCTTCCTCTCTCTGACAAGAACATGGCTGCAGGGCTCAGCTTTGCAAATTCATCATAAGAAACCACAAATAAGCATCAAACCGCAGACCCTTAGAGAGGACAGCACAAAAACACTGCAGACCTACAGATACTGAAGCAAAGGTGGAAAGAACTGTGGAGGGGGGTGATAGTCACACATGATGATTTCTGCTGCATGCGATTCTACAGGCTGCATAATTAAGATGTGCCATTTGCTCTTATCCATCTGAGCTGGAATTGTCCTCATTTCACGACCTGATAGTAACCAGATTTTCCTCTTAAATCGTCCTGAAGAAGGTGCACCTCGCTCCTCCATCAGCCAACAGCGCGCAGTATTTGGTTAAAGAATCTCCTTCATGACATTTAGGTGAGCAATGAAAGGCAATCCTCACTGGTAGCCTCCCCTATCAAGAAATGCATGCCACCATACCAAAGTCCATAACAGATCAATTTATTGTTAACAATCACTGTTTTGGTATAGCGTACTTCAGCAAATGGAGTAAAGAAAACACAGATTAAAATAAGGTCTAGCTAACAATTGCAAGAAAAGGAAATAAATAGAAAAGAATCTGATTAAGGTCTAATAATTCCATGTTCATATGAATACATAACATCTACA
This sequence comes from Menidia beryllina, assembly GCA_013363375.1. NCBI lineage: Eukaryota > Metazoa > Chordata > Actinopteri > Atheriniformes > Atherinopsidae > Menidia > Menidia beryllina. The sequence goes on along the minus strand of JABUIW010000024.1, from coordinate 2,652,630 downwards.
GTATAAGTTAATAAATTGAAGCTACTGTATAAATACATCACCAGCATGCACAATATTGTAGTATGGAGAATATTGGAGCAGTTATCATCTTACACTGAAGAGACAGTATGATAGGCAAGTGCATTTTCCTGACCGAGAAGAAACCGACGACAAAGTAAATCCACAAACCTCAAATCTGCTTGTACAGCTTCCACTTTTACAATGCATGTGCTCAAATTATCGGTGGCTCATTATTTGAGTCTGTGGCGCCTCTTTCGGAGAGATCGTGTTGATTTGTGGCCGAGCGGTCCACGACCTGCAGAAGGGTTTTCAGTCACATTTCAAAAGTGGTCAGTAATTTTTATTAAGCTATCTCAGTCTAATTGTTCCCCACAAACATAAGGAGCCAATAGAAGTCGTTACAGTAATGACAGTACTGACAATATGAATTAGGTGTCCAAAAACAGTTAATTTATTTAGGAAAGCACATCAGCACATGAGAAGGACAAGCTGCACTAAGTTTACTTTATGAGTTTGCATCTTAAGTTACAGGATGGCTGACTGTGTGACTGAGCCGGACACACACCTGACACAAAGCAAACAGAAACTTCTTTTTTGTTTTTTACCATGTTATCTTCAACCACAGAGACAACCAGCGTTTGGCTCGACGATCATGGGTGCGGTGCAACTAAAGATGCCGGTTGGTGATGGAAGTCCTACCCCTCTCTGCGCCTGCCTCAAGCTCGGGAGCCCGTCCCTCTCACTCGCTTCGCCCCTTTCACTAAGCAAGGCCGTGACATTCAAGGTTACGCTAGTTTTCTGCTCAAGCATCGAAGGCCCCCGCCCTCCCCCCCTCTCCCCCCCGCCCCCGCCTCCCCCCTGCAGGATGCACTAAGACAGCTCAGCTTCATTTGCGCGATCAGATCAGTCTCTGCCCGTCTCTGAGGGGGCGTCGCCCCACAAACCCCCGCTCTGACGAGGACCAGCTTCCTCCCGCTAAAAATCGCGTCTGGCAAACGCCGCAGAGGCTGTCAAGGAGGGGGGTCTCGATGTTTTTTTTTCAGAATTTTTCGTTAATTTTTTTTTTTTCTTTTAATCATAGCTTATTTCTCAAACTAAACTTGCCTTCCCTCCTCCTACATTTTTTTTTTCACTTTAAATTTGTGGAAAAATAAAGAACAGCATCGGTAGCGTCGGCTGAACTGGCCGCCAACGTTCCACCGCCCCCGCACCCCACCCGCCCATTTTTGTTTTTTATTTTTAAATTAAGAACTTTTTACCTATTGTTATTATTTTTGTCATCATTTGTGAGCGCGCGTCGTGTTGTTCTGGCAGAGTGAGGCTCCGGGCGCTTTAGTTGTTGCCCTCCCCGCCCTCGTCGTCCTGCTGGTCGCTCGTCCACAGCGTCAAGTTGTCCCGTAGCAGCTGCATGATGAGAGTGGAGTCTTTGTAGGAGTCCTCGTTGAGGGTGTCCAGCTCGGCGATGGCGTCGTCGAAGGCGGTCTTTGCCAGGTGGCACGCCTGCTCGGGGGCGTTCTGGATCTCGTAGTAGAAGACGGAGTAGTTGAGGGCCAGGCCCAGGCGGATGGGGTGGGTGGGCTGCATGTGCTCCTTGCTGATCTCGTGGGCCTCGCTGTAGGACTTCTCGGAGGACTCCACCACCGAGGCTCTCTTCTCCCCCGTGGCCACCTCGGCCAGGTAGCGGTAGTAGTCGCCCTTCATCTTCAGGTAGAAGACTTTGCTCTCGTGCTGCGTTTCGTTGCAGTTCTTGATCAGGAAGTTGTCCAGGAGGTTGAGCACGTCCTGGCACACGGCCTCCAGCTCCTTCTCGATCTTTTCCCGGTAGGCCCGCACCATCTCTATCTTCTTCTCGTTACCGTCGGCCGACGTTTTTTGCTCGATGCTGGAGATGACGCGCCAGGAGGAGCGCCGGGCCCCGACCACGTTTTTGTAGGCAACAGAAAGAAGGTTCCTCTCCTCATTGGACAGTGCTTCATTCAGTTCTGTGACCTAAACAAAACAAAAAAAAGGGGGGGGGGTAACAGAAGCATATGCTTACCAGTTCTATTCATCTCAATCAAATTTGAAAATATGGTTAGTAATCACATCAGATTTCAATGCCGCATAGCGAAAGAATGGCCGACAAAGTGGATTTAATCAGATAAATAAACGGCTTAAGGACACAACACCCAAGACAACAGGCCCTGCACCCGGGGAAGCCATCTCCACTTGGGGACACTGACATCATCCTGAGGCCGCTGCCGATTGGCTGTGCACAGCACTGAAAGCTGGTTTTGTTTTGACAGGCCTCTGTCTGGCTGGAGGATTTAATCCCTTTAACCGCAACGGGACTGTACAGCAGCAGGGGCATCTTTCCACATCTTTTCTGAGGATAAAGCCCACTGTTGCTTTCTTTTTCAGCATAGAATTCAGTTCCAGAGCAAAGCAGGGGGCCCAGCACGATCACGTGGATGAGCTCTGCACGGCGCTCATCCCTGAGTTATTATTGAAAAGTTATTAAAAACCACAAAAAAAACTTTATTCCCCCTCTGGGATTCAAACAACTCAACAATCAGGAGCCTAAACAGAGGGATGCACCAGATTTAATCATCCCTATGAAGTACAGCCGGCTATCGTGGGATGGTTAAAAGGTTTTCCAGGTGTTGGGTTGTAAACTGAGTCAGAGCTCTTAGTCAATGAAATGTGTGTTTTATGACGAGCCGCGACAAAGTTGTAGAAGGATTTCACACAAAAGCACAACCGGACCTCATTTCTGTGAGAGAAGCCGGATGCTTACACATTATTTCACTTCATTAAAAATAAGGGGATCACCAAATTAAGAGGATCCTTTTTCTCGGGACCACAATACTGATAATATATAATGCTCAAATATATTCAATCATTGCACTCGAGGATACAAATATCTGGAGTATGCCACCAAATGAAAACGTTGCCCCATGGGGGGGCACCTTCCGGCCGGGGGCCACATCGACACCCACGGTCATGTGTCGGTGTCACTCTCAGGGGTGGAAGGCAGCTTTGGTATCTGCTTTAGCTGTGGAAGGGAGGGAGAGGAGGGCAAAGAGCAAGCTGTGATGTAATCTCCAGTTCCCATAGCAACAGCAGAATCTGCTTTGTTTGTGAGGGCCTCTGTATCTCACTTGGAGATGCAGGCCGCGAGCTGCTCTCGGCGAGCAGAAGGCTGGCGAGGCAGCATGGAGGGAGAGGATGGGATGAAGAGGAAGTGGCAAGGTTCCAATCTTTTCTCCTCTGATGGCCGCCCCGCGGCAACAGGAAGCACCTTAAGATGGTGATGGACTCTCTGAGGGTCCCCCCTCACAGTTAGACAAAAGAACTTGTTGCGGTGGAAATCATGTTTTAGATTTCTATCGGAGAGGCACTGACAGAGATTGGTGACCACAAAGAAAGTTGCCATGATGTTGCAATTTACCAGTTTACTTGTGTTTTAATTTATAGCAATATTGTAATCTAAGGGTTACTGGTTTGTTACGAAAACATCCCAAAACAGGATTCATATTAACAGTTTGCACTGAATTTATATTAACAAACGGTGTCATGCCAAATAAATACATTCTGGATGTTACACTGTAACACAAGATCTGCGTTTTGGGGGGCTCAGGTTGACTGAGACACGTCCCACAAAGAAAGCTCCCATGGTTTAAGACTTTCATCTTATAGTTGGACATCCATATGCACCAGATGATGGATTCTGGCTCCTATGCCAAACTTTAAAAGGCACAACATGATAAATTTCCGCTGAAAACCCAACAGAAACGTGCTGCTGTGGTGCGTCTATATAAAGGCCGTCATGTGCTGCAGTGTGGTTGGGGAGGAAGCTGTGTCAGGGCACAGATTGTTGCCATTGTTGGTGTGAATCAACGTTTCCCTTCATGCAGTTGCCTGTTTTGTTGCTATTTTTGTGATTTCATTTGACCTTTTTCTATGCAGCGCATGATGACTTTGCTTTAGTTAAGTTATACACGACATACAATTAAACCTTTACCAACGACACATTTTCCTGGACTAGTCAAGACTAGTTTCGATAAAGTGATCGCTGAAACGATCCAGCATTCATTCTCACTTTAGGTGTGACTCATCACTCAGGGAGCAGGAGGCACAAAGTCCGGCGTGGGATCGACGTCCAAAAGGTGAGCTTCACCTAATGACTATTGACTTTAACCTGCTCTTACACACCGTTCCACAGCCCTCCACTGAACTGTGTGCCACAATGAGGAAGCTCAACTTTTTATTGGGTTGTTTTAGGTTGTTAAACCAATCGCAGAGCCCTGCCGCCCTGTCAGCCACGCCGCTTCGACTTTTATCCTTGGTCGTAACGAAGCGTTTCAACACAGGCTGCTGTAATGGATTCCCGGTCATAAACGAGGTGACCTCTGAACTGGAGGTATGAAGATGAGTAAACAACACTCGGGCACCGCTTGCGTAACGGTCCTGCATCGAGGCCCCACGGGAAGCCTCCCGCCCTTCTCCACGGAGCAGCCCCGCCGTTCTTAGTCTCACCTATTAAATTACAGCCGGAGCACACGAGCATCAGGCCCGCAGCGACTGTAGGCAGGCAGAGAAGGTCAGGGCTGGAGCAGCAGAGGTCAGAATAACAGGGCTTAAACGAGTCCCCTGTCCAAACATGGCCGCCTTTGTTAGAGGGCTGCAGCAGGGCCAGCAGAAAGCCCTGACGGAAGCCGCGGGGCGGGGATGACAATGGGCCTCTGTCTGCCCGCAAAGCCCATCAATCGCCCGTGACTCACCCCCACACGGGGCGGTCAAACTTTCCAAACAACTGCACGTTAATGCAAACACTGGCCGGCCGGGGCGATCAATAACCCGCCCCATGACAACTTAATCTATGTGTGGCTGTTTAAAAGTCTCAGCTGCATGGGCACTCAATGCCCGCCGCCTCATATTTCCGTTTAACGAGTTGCAGTTCCCATCGTGGAGCTGGCCGCAGCCCCACCGCTCGCCTCTCTCTGCGCTCCACGCTCTGCATTCGCTCCATTCTTGGTCATTTACTCCCCCCCCCTTCTCTCCTAACCTGATGTGACAACCCCTCCTGCCAACCCTCTTTCAGGCAGCGGAGCACAAAGGCGCCCCGGACGACCTGACGTCACCGGCGGCGTGAACGGGGTTAGCCAACTCAGCCACAAAGAGCCCTGGTGGTGAGAAGAGAGAGAGGCAAGGCAGCATTGTGAGTGTCTTATGGAGGGAGAGGGCTCCGGGCGGCTCTTTGTGGCTTCGCTTTTCTGTGATCGCAAAAAATCAAACCCACAACACGAAGCACTCCCGTAAACAAATAGAGGAATTTTCTTGGTGGCTTTCCCAGCTGTGTGGCCGCGGCTGACAGAGGTTTGAGAAACAACGGCAAAACGCACAGACATGAGTAGACAGAGCAACGCTGGACTGGTACATGTGACTACTAGCTTACATCAGGTTCAAAAACAAGTCAAACAGTGGGTTTTCCTTCAGCTCCTCCCTTCTGACTCACTGGAGACTCATGATGTGCTCGGTGCTGATAACGATGGCGGCCTGTGTGACTGCATCACTCATTCTTTGTCATCCACTGCCGGGAACTTCAAGGTCTGTTAAAAAAAAACCTGTGAACATTTCTACTCCTCAACAGCTACATTGCCACAGCTCCATCTCTTCCACCATGAGGTGGGAAACGTGGCCCGGTCCCACCAAGTGCCTTTAGAAGGCGATTACGGCCACAAATAAAAGGATTTAAATATTAATACAGCATCTGTGAAGGGTGGATTTGAGAAGAAACTGCCACCGCATTTAGCTCTCTCTTATCTTATGCATGAATCTATGAATAGCTGCTCATTAGAAGTGCTGAATTTGGAGATTTTCAACTTTGAAGTCAGCCTGAAAACCCCTGAATGCTTCCCAGTGTCAGACTCTACACATACACCGCTCAGTCAGTTAGCAGAGCAGACTAGTAAGAGGCTAAAACGGAAGAAGTTTAAAAAGCCAAAACCTGAAAGTACTTCCTTTTTAGCATAGAAGTTAATAAACTTTAGTGAATAAAACAAAACCAGGCCTGACGACGCATGTCGACTTTAATCCAAGATATAGATACTGCTCAAAATGCTAAAAAGTCAAAGCTTTTTATCTCTTTGTTACTTTGGGTTTAAATGTCTCGTATAAGAACTCAGCATGTATGGATGAATGTAGCTCTATATGTCAGTTGTTCCTCAAGCTTGCAGACACCATAATTTATTCTACATCGTTAAAGTCCACTCTCTTCTTTTCCCGTCTTCTCCTTTTTTTGACTGCGGGCGATGCCAACCAGAAGCCATCAGATCTCCGTCCCTTTGCGCCATCAGAGCAGAGAGCAGATGGCGGTGATCTGTGCGTCGGCTGGCCACGTTACGACAGGCTTGTGCTGCTTTGTTACCACGGAGAAAATCAAAATGTTTGATAATCTGGTGCCTCCCACAGCACATGATGCACAGCTCCACATTCCCAGCTCACAGCTCCACACAGGATGGCTGAGCTGATTCTCCCAAACCCAAAAACGGGAGAAATGTGTATGCATTTTTCTGTCCAAGCTGCCTCGCTGTGGTCCAAACTCCTCTACAGCTGAAGCTTAGGGTGGAGAGGCCTCCTCCGGCGGCCAGCGTCCCCACACTGTGTGGCGGTGAGTAAGCACAGGGAAAGGTTGACTCTGGGATAATAAGCTGCTGTAAGTAGGGCTTCTAGACTCTGTGGAATGAGCCGGGTGGAGGTAGGCATGGTGGGCGTTTTTCGTAGTACTTTGGTGACTCATCGCTGAGTCAAACTCATTTCAAGCCCTCCTGAAACTTCCTCCGATGACACCGGACTGAGGCTCACGTTCCTCCAAAAACAGGAAGAAACGGGAGTCTTTAGAATCCCACACCCCAAAAATGTGATTAGAGATTTGACAGGAGAAACTAAAAGGCTTCCTAAAAGCCCCACAGTGTGCTTTTACACCACCCAGATCACAGATCTTTATTTCTAAAAGATCCAGTAGGTCACACTTGTATTCAGTCCTTGGCTTCTTGAGACAAAGGCAGGTTAAAGGTTTTCGTTTTAATTTTGTGTGTTTTATTGATGCTCATTTCCTTCCTTCTCATTTGGTCCCTCTGTTAATAAACTTAAAATAATAAATGTCAATTGACCGCTGAATAATGCTTCAAACATGAACGTTTTCCTGTTTGCTAACAACATGCACGACGTCTGAACCATCAGATCAAGACAAACTCCAGCTGGGTGTGCACAAAGACTAGAGCATTGCTTCAGACCTGTCGGAGGCAAAGCCACAAACGCTGCAGCTAGACGGCAAGAGTGAGCGGGGACGGCGATGGCCTCTTTCTGCAGCCTCAGACACCAGTGGAAGGAAACCAGCAGAGTTTTAGATTCATATCAGGAGGACCAACTTTCAGTGATGATTGTCAGTGTGTGCTGGTTCTCCAGCGACCTTCTATAGTT
>JABUIW010000024.1:2599971-2644766 GCA_013363375.1 Menidia beryllina | reverse complement strand
TCAGATGATGGTGCCCCGAATCCCATCCCCGCAGCCCATCCCCACGGCCCCGGCCGCGGCCCCCCCACCACTGCGCCCTTTAATAAGAAGGTTCATACACCGTTTTGGTGGGGCTTTCCCCTTTCCCCCAAAAATGCCCCCCCCCCCGGGGGGCGCCCCCGCCCACCCCCCCCCCCCCCCCCCCCCCCCCAATCTGCGCATTTCTGCCCCCAGCTGCCCGGAGAGCAGGCTTTTTTGGACAGATTTCCAAACAGAGGCGCACCAGGGGCGAGGCGTTAACGGCCACAGAATAGGAGTGAGAAAGGAGAAAGGTCACGGCAGAGGAAGGCTACTCACCGATTTCATGGCAGCTGCCATATCATCGTACCTCTCCGCCTGCTCGGCCAGCCTGGCTTTCTGCACCAGTTGCTCGCGGTCTACCATTTTGGCGGTGGTTGGTTTTGTGTTCTCGTCTCGCCTGGTTTCGGGGCTGGAACAGTCGCAGTGTGAGGAGGTGCTGGGAGGCAGAGGAACGGTGCCGGGTCCTGTCGCCGCAGCTGCTGCCTGCTGTCTGTGCGCCTGCCGACGGGACACCCCTCCCCCTCCAAGCGCTCTCCCTGGGTTGTGTCACCACCCTAAAAAGGCGTGTCCTCTCCGAGTGATGTAACGACCCAGGCAGCCGGAGAAACTGACAGCACACCCCCCCCCCCCCCCCCCCCCCCCCCCCCCGAGAGCCACAAGAACCAGATCCACGTTTGCTTATTCAGGAAGTGGATTTTAAAAGTAAAAAATGTTGGAATAAGCAGGTTTGACAGCTTTTACGCAGTGATGGAACGTTTGCTCAGAAGAACTGTGTGGTCTGAGAGTGGAGCCTGGAAATCACAGAATCAGTGCTGATTTTTCAGGTTGAAAAATGGAAAACTGTTCAGTGGAAAACTGTTCAGATCTTCAACACAAAACAGGAGAGGAGCCACGCAGGCTGTGGTCCATGATCTGCTTTGTAACCGGCCAATTTGGAAAGGCACCTTCAATGCTGTAAGGGCTCCCACCCAGACATCTATTTGAGGGGATGCTTTGCATATTTCTGCAAGGCAATGCCAAACCGGGCTGCCTCCACTAAAAAAACACAACTTCATGGGAAAAACAGTGTGGGTCCTGTCCTGACTGTTGAGAGGCCCGAAGCTGGACGGGAAGACATTCTTCTGTCACAGGTCAAGCAAAGTGTTTCTTAGTTCCCATATGTTTACAGAGGGGCGAATTTAGATTTGTGCGATATGCAGATCCATTTCTGTTTAATTTCTCACTAAAGGAGTGAGCCAACGTGGATTATATGTCAAACTTAAGATAAACATCAGACTAGATAACATGTTCTCTTCGTTTTGATCTGCTGTTAGAGCCTCTGTTCAACAGTCCCTTTTAGCTAGTAAATTTCTATCCAACTCCATTTAGGTCTAGAGTAATGAAGTCCGCATTCAACTAGAATTTGCTGAACAGAAAAAAATTCAAAGTGACATACATGAACTCACCACTGGCTGTCATATGAAATCATGTCATCCACATGACGTAACAGAGTTTATTCAGGTCTAACGAGTTTCAGGAGCAGCTCTCCAGGCTTCTTGAAGGACTTCCTATAGCTCGTCTATGGATGTTGGCTGCTTTTTGTCCCGTTCTCTGTGAGATGATCCCACTCTGCTTCAATAATGTTGAGCTCCAGGAGGGCTCACCCTTCCATCAGACCACCGATTTACCGTCCACCGCTTGGCAAACGTCTTCTCTTTGTTAATGATGGCTTCTTGACAGCTGCCCTTCCCCGGAAACCATTCCTGATGAGGCTACAGGCATTTTTTTGAAGATTGAATTATGGGAATAAACTATGTGTCTTTTTAACTGTTCCTGAAAATTTCCTGAAGAGAAAATTTGAAATAGTTTGTTTGCCAAGTTGTTAATTATGTTTGGGCATGACACTGTCTAAATCAGAGAGGTAGGTGCGTACTGTGGCCTGGATGATTCATAGCTCAGTGTGAAACTGTCATGTAAAAGGATTGGATGGAAAATGAGAGAAAAATCAGCCAATGTGTAAAGAAACACTTTATAATGGACCTTCCAGAAGCTCGTGGAACTATTGCAAAAGACCACTTAGAATAAAGTCCAGCTGTTTGGAAAATAGGAAGAGATAAAGGGAGGCTCAAGACTTTTGCACAGTACCAAACATGTTTTCTGACTGTCTGAGACTGTTTAACTATCAATGCTGACAAAGACTCACACCAACGACCACAGAGCGTTTAGTATCATGTCTGATGTGAACATGGCATTGTTGATTGGAACAGAAGATGGATAGCAAAAAATCTGTATCAACTCACTTTTATTTCTCTAGTTTATGATAAATATCATGACGAGAATATAATGTGTTTCCCGAGTTAGAAACCAGTTCATATGGACCATCTTTTTCCCAATACATTTGCAGATTGTGGTGGCTTTATGACGCAGGCTTAACGCAGAAGTGCTGAGTCACTTTATCACTACTCATCAAACATGCACTCTTACAGTGCCTACTGGACATTTTCTTAAATGGATCAATCAATACTATCATCCTTTGTTCTTAATTTCTGTTTCGGTCCAAAACAGGATCCTAACCCTGGTTTCTAAGTCCCAATCACCAAATGCTCACCGACTCACATATTTTTGCATATTTAGCTTTTTTTTAAATGTCATACAATTACTAATTTCACCAGATTTGGGTTGAGAGAGCCTACTGAGGGCCAGCTGTAGGGTGCCTCTGAGGATCTGGCTCTTTGAATTAGAAACTCATCCAGCACCATAGGGTCAATAAGAAGGTCTGGGGATGTCTGCTTAGATTTTGCCGCTGTGGTGACGGAGAATAGATGGTTTGCAATGAGGAACAATTTGGGGTCCTGTAGCAATTTAACCACGTGCTTCAGAGCTCTAGCGCTATGACCCATAGATTAGACTTTTGATACGGCTGCTGCTCTACTCTGTAAGGGTTCCTCATTTGGGATAGGCTGGTTGTGGATGGGTTGGTCCTCTAACTGCCCCACCATCAGCAAAGCCTGTACACTGTATATTTAAACCTTGGTTGTGTGTGGTTTGACGGGCAGGGATCAGTCTCTGTGAAAGAAGTTTTTCCTTTTGTCTCTTGTAACTGATTGATGCTTATTCTAAAAGGTCTGGGTTCACTAGTTTGCGATGTTTATTTGCTTGTGTGAGAAGCAGCTGCTGAAATTGGCTTTGTTTGTGTGGGCTCAACATAAAAGTCCACTATATTTTGAGACTAGGAATAGCAGCATGGAGATTTTTACAACCTTCTTTGTAACTTTTTTTCTAGGTTGCTTCTCAAAGAGATTTTGATGAGTCGATATTATGAGAAAGTGAGCCCTCCTCCACTTGGCTGGAGCCAGCCTCAGAGTCAATGACTCTGTTAAGTGTGGATTTTAGGATTTAGTCAGTGTCCCTGAACGAGTCATTTGGGTCAGCAGTCATGTATGACGTCCCATCTGTACTATTACCACCCTCTGTTGGAGGAAAGAACCATCTGTGCAACACCAGACAATTTTGGCCCATGTACTCACTTCCCATTTTTTGCTCACCATTGTAAATCTTCACCAAATTGCCACCATTACCATTATCCTTTCTTATAAGCTAAGGAGGAAACACAAAACAGAGACTGAACTATAAAAACTGATCACAAAATATGTCAAATCAGTACTTTAAACTATAAACCATCCCTCTTGAGATGATGTTAACACATTAAAAAAGATTTGAAAAGACCCAAATGTTTTTACCATTTTTAACATATCTTTTTCTACACCAAGGATATTTAGAAAAAATAAGAACATTTATTTTGTCACATATATATGATTATTAGTTACATTTATTAAAGTGTGGGTTTACAGAACACAAGGATCACACAATATATTTCACATATTCACAAAACATAACACAATTCCTGGGTGCTTCTCTTTCCTTGCATTCTTAGACTTTATTGTATACGATATAATTTTTCCCATTCATGTTGCAATTTGCTTTATCTTACATGTAAGGGATTGGTCAATTCTTCTTTAAGAATACATTTACTTTATGCACTCACCTAAATGAGGGACTTCCCTTTGTGTAGTTCTTAATAAACCAAGCATAACATGTACAGTAAATATTTAAACAAAGAAAGTCAGACACTTCAAAGCTTTGCTTCTCTTTAGTTTATCAAACAAAAATGTGTACATTATATTTTATATAATATATTTATAAAGTGCTTAATAGGTATAGATAGATATAGTATAAATCATATATCGTCGCATTAGTTATTCTGTGTGTTGATGACGGGGAAGTTTTCCCTCAGCATTGTGAGAGACATTATTTACATGATGTGTACAAGTCCTAGCTCAGTGCACCCGCTTCCTAACCCGGGGTAGAAATGGGAGTGGTGTCCTGCTGGAATCATGACAGTGAGCAGGTGACGCCGGCATCTTCAGAGTGGTCACAGTTGTGCACGTCCCAGGATATGTGGGAGCACTCCTGCAGGGAGGCCTCAGCACCGTTGCACTTGAGATTGTCCAGCAGGATGGTTCCCGTGCCCGGTCCGAAGTACGCTTCTCCCCAAGCCGTTGCGGCCTCTCCGCAGCCCGCCCGGCGACACACCACCTGGGCGTCGGGGAGGTCCCAGGCGTCATCACACACTGTGCCCCACTCAGAGTTTAAGTACATCTCTACTCGACCCTCACAGTGGTGCTGGCCACCCACCAGTCTCAGCATTCCTGCAAAGAAGAACAAAAAGTGCTGTAAAGCCAGAGTCATAGCTGCTCCTGACACTCAGTGTGGAGCTGACATGGGCTGAATGTGTGCTACTTGAAGATATATGCGGCATACCTTCAGGGGGTTCTGTGGTGGTGGTGCCGGTTGTCGTTTTTTCTGTTACTCTGAAGTCTCGTCCATTTGGGATGAAGAAAAATTGAGGGTCGAAAGCTACATGAATTAGAGGAAAGCAGAGAAAACAGAGTGATGCTCCTACTCTCTGAGCTTACTCCGGAAATATCAGGTCACAAAAGCATTAGCAAGGAGCTCTCCTCTAATTACTCCACTGATCAATATAGGAAGCCTATTTGTCTCCTGGGTTCTTTAAAGGCAAAATTCCACAGACATAAAGGGATGTCGTCATTTTCCCTGCAAATGTGTGTTTTTAAAATGATTTCAATGCATACGGTTCGTGTTTTAATGTACATACAATCTGATTGATCTGGCAGAATTATTCAAGCCATAATTAAAAACTGTTGTTTTTTAAAAAAAATATTACTCGTTTACCAGTTGATCTTTAACCAAGAAATGACTATATGTTGAAGGGGAGTTTGTGTGTTGTTGATGCAGCCCTGGAGGAGGGAAAATTGGCCTGCAGGCATTCAGTGAGGCTGATTTGCCTTGACTCATCCACTTTATTTTTCATGGGTTGTCTCCTCCTCAGAGAACTACAGTCATGCATTGCAGCAGGACAGCTCAGCGGGGCAGGCTCAGACGACTGGATGCAGGGGAAGGTTGAGCTTTCAGTGGAAAAGATTACTCAAGATAGGTGTCAGTGAGAAAATGGAAACAGAACCTCCCTATGTTGACCACAGAAGTTTAAATGTTATGAAGTTTGGGTCCATGTGCTAAATAATACAAAGTCGAGTCTTACGTGCACAAATGACTCCAGCGTCCTCATGATGGCCGCAGTTGTGCTGCCCCCAGCCCAGGTGGAAGCACTGGGACAGCTCGCCTTCAGATCCACTACATTCCACATTGTCCAGTAGGATGGGGCCAGAGCCGTAGCCGAAGTAGGCTTGGGTCTTAGCCGCCAGAGCTGGGCCACAGCCGAGCTGTCTGCACACCACGTTGGCATTAGGCATGTCCCAGTCGTCATCGCACACCGTTCCCCACACATTTCTGAAAAGGACCTCAACGCGACCCTGGCAGCTGCTGTTACCATTCATCACTCGGACGGTTTGTTTGCCTGCATATACGTAAACACACAGTGCATCATTGCCATTCTAGACTAGAAAGGCCCTTTATTGCTTTCTTCTTGGCTGAGGTCTGTAAGTAGCATTGTATTTTTGTCTGTGAAGCTGAAATGGGCTTAATATTGTTACCTTGTGTGGCTCTTGTCTGGGCAGTTGTGCTAACAGTAGATATAGTTGGTGACGTTGTGACTGGGATTCTTTGTGTTGCTGGAATAAAAAAAACAAGAAGAAATCCATCAGTAAGATAGCATAAAGGCAAGGAATTTTCTCTCTTTCACTGAGGAAGGTTCCCAACTAAGTTAAAGGGTTCATAGAGAACTTTGTAGGAATGGAAACCACATAAGAAACTGGTGGGTTATTGTAATATATAAGAAATTATTCCTTAGTGTCTATTAAAAAACTTTGTTTGGCCCCTTTCATCTTTAACTTACCCCAAACTGCTCTTCATGAGGAACAAAAATGTTTTTGGGAAAAAGAAAATCTCCTCCGATTTCCCCAATCCTTCATGATTCAGTTAAAGAATTTCTGTTTCATGGTACTACTATGGTGCAGGACACTTACAGGCGGGGGCAGAAATGGCCCCCTCTGTTGGTCATTTGTCAAAAGTGCATTTTTGGGTTCAACAGTAGGATTTCAGCACTACTAGTGAGATATATTTGTGCAAAAGGGTAAATGTCTGGTTATTTTCTAAAAAATTGGCAAAAATCTGTAGTTTAAAGTTTGTTTTCACCTTGAGTGTTCATTGTTTCCCGAAATCCTCTCTGGATTTCTGTTGCAACAGGAGGTACAGTAGTGGATCCTTAAGAAAAGTAGAAAAATTTACATCATTATCATTCAAAGAAGCATAGAAATATTCTCTTGCAGTGTTTAATACATTTTATGTATGTGCTATTTTTTTCACTTATATGACTAAATCTTTCATTCTGAAACTGAACTTTTTCTCCGTGGCAACAAACAGAAAATTTACTGAGAAAATTTACCAGTGCAGGTGACTCCGGCGTCCTCGTGGTGGCCACAGTTGTGTTTCCCCCAGCCCAGACTTTTGCATTTACTCAGCTCCTGCTCAGTGCCGTGGCAGTTCACGTTGTCCAGCAGAATCAGGCCGGTGCCGTAGCCAAAGTAGGAGTTGGTGTGCGCAGAGACGGCGCTGCCACAGCCGATCTGCTGGCACACCACCATGGCGTTGTTGAGGAACCAGTCGTCGTCACACACTGTCCCCCAGTTTCCCTGGTAGTAAATCTCCACTCTGCCCTGGCAAGAGGTCTTCCCGTTCACCAAACGAATGGTCCCATCTCCTAAACCAAGAGGGAGCAGGAAGGATTTATAAGCACAGAGCCTGAACACATCTCTCTCTCTCTACTGAACATATTTTGAAACGGACTCTGTCAATCTTCAAATGCAAACAAATTTTGAAGAAAGAGGAAATGACGAGACACCGATAAAGGGAAAAAAGAATGAAGTGAGACAATACAAAGTGAGAGTTAGGGGGGGAAAGGAAAGGAAGTGTTCAGTGAACATCTCCTATTGCACCAAGCAGAGAGTAAGTCACCTTATGCTCTTTCCCAGACAAAAACACACAGACAATAGACAGTCTCATGTGTCCATGTCATGAATCTGGACGACCTCCCTATGTTTGGTTTCATGGCGGTCACTGGAGGATTAGGTTAATACGTCGCTTGGCCACCTATTAAGCGAGTGTAGTTTCATCTTTGGTCTCTTATGATCCTCTCAGGAATTATTGGAATAACACAAGAACAACAGGGGGACCACAACAAAGCAAAAAAGGAGAAACTGTCTGCAATTCTAGAGGCCTCCGGGGAGTTCACAGCTTTCACTAAGATTTCCAAAGGACATCGTCCCCTAAACCAACACCTCTTTTGTGGTGTCTAACATCCTGTAGCTGAAATGCTAATAAATCCCTTTAGGATTTCTTCATTTTGGAGCATTTAATAAAACTTGCATTTTTGGGGACAACATCTGGCTGGCACATTTCTTTACTTTTCCGTGAATATTATGAAAAAAAAATGTTTAATCTGAATCCCAATCAAGATACCATATACATTCTGAAATAAATAAGTCAGAATTGCATTAGGATAATAACTTGATTCAAAACGTATATAGCAACATCTGTTTGTAATTCCTCCAGTAAATTTGACTGATGGGGTAATACTCTTTTTTAAGGAGGCTGGCATAAATGATCAGATTTGGTCACTGGGGCTTAATATTACCAGATACAGATGTGGTTTGTTTCTCAAAGTCAGGGCTGAGTCCCACATAACACACGTGTGTGAGGTTCAGACGTACAATAAAACAAATAAAAACTGTTATCTAACATGTATGTCACAGGTTTAATTGTTTCTGCCCTCAAAGTCCAGTATTTGTTGGGTTAAGTATTCATAAACTGTGTCTTGGAGACTGGTCCTCTGGGGTTGGCAGAGGACCAGTCTCATTTAGGAAAGAGCAGAGGACACTTACGTAAGCCAGAGTTGACTTGGGATGGTGTTGTGCGTTCCTCAAAGCCTCTTGCCCCCACCAGGGTGGGTTCTTTAACCATATAGAGAAAAATAAATTAATCACATCCTTCATTTATATATGTCTAATCAGGATTATACCTCAGATACGAGTGAGGGGCTTCACCTCTGCAGGTAACACCCACATCCTCATAGTGGTAACAGTTGTGGACACCCCATCCCAGACTGTGGCACTGGCTGAGGTCTGTTTCACTCCCCCTGCAGTCCACATTGTCCAGCACAATGAGCCCTGTCCCCTGTCCAAACTGAGAGCTGCTGCCCACGGCCACGGCCACTCCGCATCCCAGCTGCCGGCACACCACGTTGGCATCCACCATGTCCCAGTCGTCATCGCACACTGTGCCCCACGAGCTGTTGTGGCGCACCTCCACCCTGCCCTCACACCTGTTTCGGCCGTTCACCAGTTGAACTTTGGGGAGAAGAAAACAGGATGCCTGTCAATGTTTCTGTCTCTGTTTCCTTTGTCACATCACCACTGTCTGTCCAATGAAAAAGAAAAATCTTTCTTTTCAAATTAGTTTAATCCTTCCCACTTCATACACACAATAAGCCACGTGAACCCTTGAGGTGGATGCTGGGCGGTGGAAGGTTACAGAGGAAATGGGAGAGGATTAGGAAAATGGAGCCGAGACAGATATCTGGTTTAAAAAGCCCCTGGTACTGCTTTGATTCCTCTCTTTCACTGATACATCCACAAATGGATAAATCTTTATACTGTGAATGGAAATCAAATGTTTTTCAAGTGAAAGAAATTACCTTACCTTGGTACTGCGTTGTCTCTGAGATTTGCATAGCATTGGCTGAAACAGCTAAGAGGAGGGGAGAGAAAAGCAGTAGAGTATGGTCAAATCATTCGTTGACAGGCGGTTCTTGGCCTTCCATAGTTACTGTACTCTATATCTACTATATCTATTTTCCTGTAACACGAGACACAGACTGAAACAGCAACAACAGGGCTGTTCAGAACGTACCAGCTGCAACAGAGAAATCCGAAAATGAATATTTAACTGGGATTTTAGTCACATGTGACGGGAGGAAAATAAACAACCAACAAAGTTATTTGGCCAAGATGTTTTTTTAGGAGTCTGACACGTGTGGTTTATAATTCAATGCTCTGAATTTTAGCACATATACAATACTTTGAAAAAGAGGTCATATTGAGAAAAAATCTTCCCTCCCCGGAGGGAGGGGGGTTAATTCACCGTGGGACATATGAAAGTTCCACTGGGAAATTACTAAAATAAGGAACAACCCAAATGCTGAAAATGTTGGCACGATGGATAAAAGCAGAATGCAATTGTTTTTACATCTAATAAACTAAGATTGTATTCACAAAAAGCAGAAAACACCCATATTTCCGACTTTCAAAGGAGCTTTTGAGCTAAAAAAAAAAGGTGGGACAGAAACATGTTCTTCATTGTGCTGCACTCCCTTCCTTGGATGGCCTGTAAACATCTGGAAACTGGACACCAGGGGCTGGATCATTGGAAGAGGAATGCTGCTATTTTAGTAAAAATTTAAGTCAAATTTACAGGGGAGACATATAACCTCATCTTTGCTTTGACTATCCACAATGGTCTTTGTGTTAGACCCCGTCACTCTGTTGACTTGCTTATATACAGAATATTTACAAAATATCTTTCAGCGATATATTTTAACACAACTTCCTGCTTTTTTATGCCACTTTCCCATATTTAATTTTTCATTGCATTGTTGCTGCTTTATTCAAAATAATGCTAAAAATGATGGACCGTCTCTCTTCCAGCATTTCATATTATTATTTTTGTAAATCATTCTTTTTATCATATCATTTTCTGATATGCATGTTTTTTGTGCTGTGTGTAAAATCATCACAAGCAGCTAAGCACCGTGTGTTTGGCCCGATTAAACAACTGAGTGATGCTCTTAGCGGTCCATGGCTGTGTGCTTTGATGCAACCTGTTTATGAGAGTCATGCTTGAGGATGCAGGACATTCTTATGCCTGAAGACAATTATCTCAAATTTCAACAGTGACCTTTTTTAAACCATTGCACTCAATCTAGGTCATTTCACATTGTTCTCCCATTTGTTTGTGACACTGAAACACGAACAGTACATATATATACAATTTAATTGCCACAGGGCATGTAAAGACATCTATTTCGGTGTCACGTGCAGATGGGTCTTTCTTTTATATGCTTTTTTGATTCAGAGAGGCAGCTTTTATTCAAGGAGGTTAAGAGAAGTACAATTGAATGACACTTACCAGATACAGCTCGTTTGTTTATCTTCATGTCTCCTGTAAGAAGAAACAAAAATAAATATTGGTTTTGACATCTGTATACTATAAAACCACCATGCTGCTGTCAGCACAATTGAATTAACTGCGTGTGTTGATCCAGAGAGTGGAATTGATCCTGGCTGTCTCAAAACAACTGCAGGGCAGTTATCCAACCAACACAGGACAAAAAGTAAATGTGGACACAAAAGCCCCCATCAGGGAGTTTGCTTGCAGGTACACTCGGTACTAAAGCATTATTAGCAGCTCGACCATTTGTTTCATCACAGACACACAAGAAATCATCTCATGTGTCGCATTCTGCTTCAGTTTCAGACCTTTATTCTTTGATTTAGCAGAATCTAAAAGTGAATATTCTATAAGAGATAACAGTCAGAAGAGCCTTTATAAGCTGAAGAGGTAATTTCACATTAATAATTGTATAAACTTCTGCAGAAAGCCTAGTAATCCATCTTTGTACAGTTACATTTGTACTTCTTCATAAGAGGTTCTTTCTAGATTCTATTCAATAACAAAAGCTGACTCACTCAAAGCTGCTGATTTACTGTCTGAAAATGAGAGCAATAGGCTTTCAGGGCCTGCAACTGCTACACATATAACATATTTCACATTATTTTCTTTCATGCATGTATAGTATTTTTAAGTAAAATTCGGAAAGATGTAACAAGAATTCCGAAGCCCCCAAAGTTCAAATGCAAACAGAAATGTGGAGTTTTAAACAGTTTATCAGAACATTATTCCTCAGTGTGGCTTTACTAAAGAACATCATGATATGCTCACCGAGCCGCAGCAGCACACTCATGGCCACCAGGATGAGGGAGCCCAGCAGGGACACCAGGAGCCAGACAGCTGGGTTCCAGCACCTGCACTCGCTCTCCACCCCACGCTGGCCTCGCATGGCTCCCTGACTGACCATCAGTCTGCAAGGCAAATAAATCACAATCTCTCAGTCACTCTCCAAGTCCTGAGCCCTTCGTGACACGGAATGTAACAGGCGACTACGTAGTAGACACTTTTACTACTAAAACAGCCATCAGTGTTTTTTGTCCTGGTTCAGAGAAGCCTAATTATAGTATTGGATTGTTTTCTCTGACAGAGCCTACAGCTGTTGTCATTGCCCTGTAGTGTGGTATTGATTGTAGTCTGAGGTCAAAAGGGTCTGCAACTCAGAGAAAAATAAATTCCAAAGATGGCATGATGCACTTCACTCCCCATGGGTGTGAAAGAGCTCCTAAGGATGAAAATGTTGCCTAGGTTTGACTGATTACCAACAAAAACCGTTGCCACTGAAATGCTAGGACCTGGGTTTAATGTTATGGGAGCACAAAATGGCCGCTGTGCACCGAGTGGGCAACAGTGTGAGGTCTTCTGTGCTGATGGATGAAGAGGGGAAGTTCGCTTTTTGGGCAAAATCAGCTGGAGAAGGTTTGAGTTACAGTACAGTTGTCACTGTGTTCCAGGGGATTTTCCTTCAGACGGAGAACATTGGGATTAACCAACGATCACTCAGTAATCAGAAGTAGATAGTAAAAATGCCAGACACCATATACCCCGCATTCTTCTGAACTTCAAAAAGCCATAAGATTTAGGTTTCAGTCTGGATCTAACAGGAAAACGTGACATGCACAGCCCAAAGAGAAGCAGTCCAGAGCCGTGTGCACTCTAGAGGACAGCTTTCTGCAGAATATGTGCTGCAATAAAATCTAATTTCTAGGAATTCATTCATTCAACACGGTTTCTCTGAGCATCCATTTCAAAGCCATCTCTTCTTTGTATCTTAGTTTGCAGAGTTGATTAGTTAATAACACTTAAAGTTTCCAGATTTCACACACCCCGTCAAAATCAGTTATCCAGGATTGTTGTTAGAAGCTCCAGAGTTTGGCTCAGACTTTGGTTAGTTGTCTTTTCCTTCATGAAGAATTTCCCCCTGACCTTACACAGGAATGTGTATTAGGGGATGATGAGGGGAGAATTTGATATTGGCCCCTCGAGATAGTGGACATTCCGGGCCCAGGGGGCACAAAAAGACATTTCTGCTCTCTGAGGTCCCCTTCGTCAGGCATAAACGCTGCTTCCTGCAATCTGTCACTAAAACTCTCCAAAACGCTTAGGCACCTGATGACACTGCAGGGGCGCCTCTCATCTCCTTGGAGAGAAAAGGAAGCGGTATGTGAAGATGTTGAACTATGGTACTGTATACGTACAGTCATCATCAGCTTGGGATTTTAACACCAGCACAGTACTCAAGAACCATGGCCGGCTCATTTGCAGACAGTACCAACCAACCACTCGAAACTCCGGGACAAATGGCTCAGTTATGAGGGATGAAAAATAATCTAGTCCCCAATGTTGTGTTTTTCAATACTCCATTCATGGTAGGATGTAGCGCAGATCCGCTGGGGAATAATGTTGTCTTTTGTGTCGGCCCTGCTTCCCCTCCCTTCTCACTTCCCTGTGCTGAGAAATAGCTGAAAGATTTCGGCCCCACAAAAATACCCCTTAATGCCTGAGATAAACCAGAAAATAGCACTGTCCGTTCCTACAATGCAGGAAATCTAGTTTAACTTAAACAGAGAATCATTTGTCACCATGTCACATGACCTTATTCCTCATATTCTCCACAATTTGTTTTTTGACTAAAGAGAGAAAAGAAAAAATAGTTCTTGAAAGGATACAAACATTTTCAAGAACTGTGATCTCAGCTGCTTCCAGCACTGTGGGGTGAGGACTATGCCCCGTCTGGCCAGCTTTGCCACATTGTTCTGAATATGTTCACATTTGAAAAGACACCCCTTTACTGACCAAAAAGTTTAAGAATTAAAGACTTCAGCATCCTCTGCTGTGCATGGAGCCCACGTTTCATGTTAAAATGAGCATGTTAACCAACCAGAGCACTTCAATCAAGCATAAAGAAGGTATTTCATGGAAAGTAATACATACCTGGTGTAAAAGTATTTATCTTAACCCACAAACAAAAATAAATAAAAACAAAATATGTTTCCTCCCCCAAAAAATCTAAAAAAAAAAAAAGTCACCAGAGCTCAGATAACAGGCAGCTTAATTCCACAAGTCATACAGAAAACACAGAAACTCTGCGCAGAAATAGAGAATGCAAACTCAGAGTATCCAGCACTACGTGTTTTAGGTCTTTCATCTCCTTCGCTCTGCGTGACTATAAGTACCTGCTCTCAGTGACAGAGATTACGTAAAACAATAAATACCACAGTATTGTATGTTAATCTTCTAACGCCCTGTGCCTGTCTATGCTTAAAAGAAGCAGGAGGGGCATAAGGAAAAAGACAAAGACAATGAAATCTAACCCTTTACTGGTACCCCTGCATCTCCAGTTTCAGGTGGCGCTCTCTGAAGGTGCGGTCCTTCTCATCCCTGCACACACTCACCGAGAGAGACGAGGCTGTGGCTTAAGTTCTGCGTGCATGTGTGTGTGTTTGTGCATGGGCTCTCCCCCAAAGCGGCATCTAATGTAAAGGGCTATGATTATGAAGCAATGAGTTTCACAGAAGGCTGCTGACTGACTGGGAACTGATGGACGTGTTTTTCTCCCAGAATGATGGTTTTTATGGACCAAGCTGGACTTAAAAGTTCCTCCAGAGCCCCAAACGTACCATATCTTTTAGAGACTGGAAAAACAGCTCTTCATTTACCAACTGATTGCTGTGAATTTAGATTTTTCCCAGATCAGTATGGGCTGACAATATCAATCCTCCAGCGGAGCCAAAAGCTAATCTTTCATGAGCCGCTGAGAAGTAGACAAGCTGTTATGGCCATTATCTGAATTTTAAAGGAACATTTCAGGGCTCCTGCTCATGGCACATTAAGTGTTGACTCCTCCAAAGTACATTGAATCTGTTACACTGCACTCATTAGATGAACCCCCAGGACATGTGCAAACGTGCCATATATGATGTTCCATGCTTTGTTTTCTTCCTCTTTTCACTTTGTTGGAAAAGTTCAAAGTGAACTGGTTTAATGAGAATAGGGCAGCTAAATTTAGATATGGTTTAAGCATCTGTTACAGCCTTTATACTGTTCTATGATATTAGCATAAGGAACATTTAAACTGAGAGCCGTTGGCATTAGATGCTTAAAATATTTCAGTGTTCGAAATAAATATGTGGTATTGTTTTAATTTGCAAGCATATAATGTTAGTTTATGTTTTGTGTGACTAAATATTCGTCTTCACAAGATGATTATTTAAATGCTATTTATCTGTTTTGTCTCTTCCATTGGTGTTATCTTAAAAGGTTTAGTACTGAAGAGCCATTTTGGATGAGATGTGAAACATCTTTAATAACAAAGAAGAAGTCCTGCTGCCTTTACTGAAGCTGTAAGGATGACCACGACATGGATGACTGAGAATCAACATCAGATGTTTTTGACAGCCTCTGGTACAGTTACTAGAGCGAGAAAAAGAACAGGAAACAATGCTAAGGCAGACAAAAGGTCTGGAGGGAGGAAAAGTTACAGGAAGACTGTTCTCCTCAGTTCCCAGTTGAATGTCCGGGCAGAGACAAACAATGTGAGCAAATGGGCCACTCTCACTTGGCAGAAATACCTTTTCTAAAAACCAATCTGCTGTATCATCAGGAAATTTTGGTGAAGCCATGTATTGTACACTGTCAAAAATATGGACACAATAGGAGGAGATCCATGTCTGCTGAAGCACTTTCTCGACTTATGTACCATTTTTTCTTTTAGAGGCCCTGAATTGTACGCTTGTTCCCAAGTCTTAAATGGAAAAACTACAAAGGCACCACAGCAGGATCTTTGAGTGTACCACCCCAGCAACAAGTGGTGGAGTCGTCACTGGGATACAGTTACACGATTACGTGCTTTTCTTTCTGAAAGTCTGCGTGAGATTTTAACTTCAGCTACAGAGGTCTTGGATATGAAGCTGACACATATAGTACAGTTTCACATCCTGACACCTTTGCATTGGACAATGATTCAAAGTGGGTCATGAAGACAGGTAGTGTTCTTTGCCCTGCGGGTGGTGAAAAGTGTGACAGACGTAAACAGGGTCATCCAAAGCAAAGAAGAAGAACAATTTCCATTATTTTCTGTTTTAATGTCCTCCCTTTTAGAAGAATTGTACCTGTAAGCCTTCTTGATGGCATGCAGAACCAACAACAGGGCTCAAAGATTCAGGAAAGAAATTTTACTGATACATTATGTAACATTCAGGGGATTATTTTCTATCATGGCTGGTAAGGAAGTGCCAGCCCATCTTTAACACCCTACATCGCATAGAGGCAGAGAAACAAAGGGCCAATACTGGGCAGGACAGTTTTAAAAAAGGGGAGAAAATATGGCAAGAATATAAAATGTCCTGAAAATAAAAGACTGTAAGGCAGCACTATCCTCGCCTCCAGTCATTTGTGAGGTTGAAACTATTCATGGATGTTTACTTGATCTGTTTTTTTTTTTCAGTTTGAATCACTATCCCTGAAAGTCACATAACAGATGGATGCAGAAAAAAAAGGGACACAATAGAAATAATGTAATAAACTTACTTTGTGAAACCATCAGAATTATGCTAAATTAATCTAATGTATTCAAATCTACAATGAACATGTGTAGTACAATAGAAGGGATATAGACACAGAAATATCACCTCATGGGTAAATCTTCTGCTTCGAGCAAAAGTAACAAGGCTGATGGGAGAAGTGTGGACAGAGGTGTTCTTGGCAGGGCTGCTTTCAGGACTATCACAGGTGCAATATTCAGGTGGAAGAAGGATGTTTCAGCAGATGCGATGGGAGGAATTTGGATTATTGTGAAAACTTTGCTTCCCCTCCCTGTCAATTTGGGGTTTTCCCAACAGCCTGCAACACGTAAGCCGATAGATGGGAGTGAGAGCGGTCCAAGGACACCCTGATAACACAAGTGGCATGCAGAGTCTCTTTGTTTCAGTCTTTGCATCTTTAATGTTGCTACACCACATACACAATCAATGGATGATGCTAATCGCTCCTGCACAACACATGGCAGAAAATACAAATTAGTATCCAGTTAATACAACTGTTACCCCAAGTGATCAGTCGAAATGTGATGGATTCCTGCAACATGATAATGAGAAGGTATCTACATACCTTTGAGGATTTATGCATTTCAATATCTTTGCCAAATAATAAACTCCCAGCAAGCCCTTCAAAGTCTTGTGGATCATATTAAACAGAACATTCCTGTTGAGTACATCCTGCTAACAGTTGGTCGATGAGATGATGTTAATAACATTGTCAGTCACGTATTCATTCCTTTTTTCTAAATAATCTTTTCTTTCTTAAAATGTTAAGTATCTGATCAGATAATTCGGCAAATGTAAAACCGGGGATATTATGAATCATAGGGTAGAATTCCCCTGTCTTTTTAGCTGACGTCTATGGGTTTTTTCCTGAAACTCCCCACATTGGGCGGCACTTTGGTGCTGCCATTAGCTGTGTTGCAAACAGAAGATGTCCCGATTCATGCCATATCTGGGTTCTTTCTGTGTACAGTTTTGATTTTGAACCCTGAACATATATGTGGATGGCCTGTGTTGTAATCCTCTACCTGCCCTGACACAATTAATGATCTTCACAGCTTTTACAGGTGTGGCACAGATATACACCTCTTCCAATTATATTGAACATGGTGTTAGAATAATAACGTGGCGAAGATTTGAGGCTCCACAAGTTTTATACAGAAAACCAGATGACCATTCACAGTAAAGATACAATCAACAATGATTTGAAAGGCCCTATTTTATAAATTCAAGCATAAAAACATAGAAAAGTAATTATTTTAAGATAAAACTTTGTTGACTTTACGCATTGAAACCTGTCCTCCAAGCCTATCAGAGGAGTTCTAAGTTATTGTTGGGGTCTTTTGCAGCAGATGTACAACTTTTTTTTCTAACAACAGCTTCAGTGTAAATAGAGGAAACATTCAGGGGGATATTAGTGTAAGAAACAGAAAAGATAGTACAGGGAGAAAGACAACTAGCCCAGTGCAGCGCTGCACAGTGCAGCCACTAGTGGTCATCCGTGTCCCGTGAACGGACTGCCCTGCGATTTGGACCTGTGACAGTGCTGCGTTCACGGACTTTCCACGATACTACAATTAGCGAAATGCCCGTTAGCTCAGCCAAATAAGCAGCTTTCTTATTTGAAACAGATTTCCTACAAATTAGAGTAACAATTAATAATATTCACGAACTAATCTCAGAGATATAAAAAAAAACTCGTTTACTTATTTAAAGCCTAAATTAGCGACATTTAAACCTGGTTTTGTTACACAACAAGCAAAGTAGTCTCTATACGTCTACTCTTAGAATTATCATCTTTATAATTTAAGATACAACGCGAGTTATGTAAACGGCCATCGCAGGGGACACATTGAGCATTGGCGGTGTCTCCAGCTCATGGGGTAGCCGGAAGGCAGCTGCCGGCCGGCAGGACGACGCTGGACGGGGACCCTGAGTGACACCGCGCCGCGGCACATAAACAAACCCCTTCTTGCATGACTCCTTGGACCTTTAACTACTAACGCTGCAGATTTGAGTGGCGCCCCACACCCTGCTCTGTTCTCCAAAAGTGAAGTCGTGCTTAAAGAAGATGTCCCTAGTGATAAAAAAAAACTTAAATAGGATAGTAAGGTCCACTTAGAGGTGAGTTTGACACAAGTTCTAGCCGTGCAACTTAACGGTAAGCTAACAGTGGCTAAGAGGACGCATTAGCTACTAGCGGTAACTTCCACCCGATGTAGTAAACAACATACTTCATGTCATTTCATTAGATATTATTTTAGCACCACCTGTGTTTAGTAAGGCGACATTACGCTAATTAATTAGCTTCCCATCCCGTAACACGAAACCTCCCCCCTCGTCCATGGGGGCACAGCTAAGGTGGTGTGGTGGAGGGTTAAACTGAGCTAAAGGCTGTCTGCTTCGGGCTCACCTGTTGCAACTTTTGGTCCATCTTCAATTCTTTCTGTTTAAAAAAAAAAGAAGAAAAAGACCAATTGCAAAATGCAGCTTTCGTTGCCGTTGAGCCACGTTTAAATTAAACAAACGGGGACACGTCCCATTTTAGGGTTAAGGCATCAGGTGCAGATAATTAGCTGCAGACTAGCAGACAAAATATGATTTCTACACGCTTTTTAATCAAGCTTTTACTAAATCAGTCCAAACAGAAGCCACCCCGAAATCACCACCTCTGCTTTCACTGCTCATGTGTTGTTAATCTGTTACTTTGGTCTTTTTAAATGTCTAAAATGTCCTAATATCTCTCACATCCTCCGTTCTCATTTCATCTCATCTCTCCAGTGATCCAGTGTTGTAATTGCATGATGCATGTCTGCTAACCACCCACAATCAGCTCCCCCTGCACTTCCTCTCCGCTTTTATGCATGGATGCATGGCCCATCTCTTTCTGACTGTTGCTCGAACACTCCTTGCATGTTGTGCTGTGAATGAGTCACCATGAGGGAAGACGGGGATAACCCTCTGGCACTGTCATCCAAGAGATCGCCCCAGGACCAGACGGGGTACGGACGGGAGCTAGAGAGGCTGCAGGCTGACTTGGAAGTGGAGAAGACCCGGACGCTGTGGGCCTGGGGGCAGCTCGGCGTGGAGCTGAGGCACCTGCGGGAGGAGGCAGAGAAGGAACATAAGAGGGTTTTGAGGGAAGTGGCGGCCAGGCGAGGGAGCCAAAAAGACAGTAGGAGACGCAGATATCTCCTGGCAAGAGAGGCGGCGACTCAAGGCGGCGGGCGCCGCGGTGAGGTTGAGTCCACGGGGGAGAAGGCTGCCGGTTTCTGTGGTGGGCAAACGAAGCTGGAGCAGTTGCTGCTGACGCTGTATGACAAGATAAGCGGGGACCCCGCCGCTTATAAGCTCCACCAGCGGCAGGAGTTTGAGCTAGAAAAAGCCATTTTCCTCTGCCACCTTTTAGATGCCCACGGAAAGCTGCTGGAGGGCACTCGGAGAGTAGGATCCCCCGGCCATGCAGCCAAGAGCACCTCAAGGAAGCCAGCAGAGGGAGTCAGCAGTAGCCCTGGTCAGGTGCCCCCCGTTCTGAGCTTGGTGAAGAGGAAATCCGAAGAGGTTCGGAGGAGGCATCCCTCAGACAAAGTGTTCCCAGCTGCTGCTCCGTGCATCGCTGCCGCAGTCAGGGACGCCGCTCACAGAATCCATCCGCCCCACGTATGTCCCCATGCCGACCGGGACAGTCAGCCATCCTCCTGGTCAGATGAATCGTCGTCCTCCAAATGCACGCAGAGCAACATGGAGGTGAGCGGCTTCACTTTCTGTATTTCCTTCCATTCCAAATTAATGTGCAGAATGTTGGTCCGGTTTGGTGCTTCGGGAATGACAAGCCAAGCAGATCCGGAGGATATTTGGCCTGTGTGGGTTGAAGTAAGCGACAGTGTTGTACTCAGAACTGTCAGCTTTGCTTTCATAGAAAAGCAGAAGTTATGAGCGCATGCAGCCCCATTCTGTTTCCTTGAATGTTAAATATACTGGACATTGGATGCATTTTGTTGCTTACATTTTATTTTTTACTAAACTGAAGGCATCCTCTCAGCCCTGACTTTTATCTCTCTTACTTTGTAATGAGAATGAGTTTAGGGTCACGCACTTCCAGCAATTTATTACCATATTATTTATATTTGTTATTTTAAAGGAACACACGCTTTTGAATAAGGCTTATGCTTTATGTTTGTGATCTTCAAACATTAGAAGCGAAATTGTAGTTTGTGGTTCTGAAAAACTGGTCTTTGGATCCTCTAAACTTACTTGGTCATGAGGCGAAGCCTCTCCGGGTTGAACTCAGCTCTGCACATCACGAGGATGTTTGCTCATGTTGGGATCGGGGACTCTGGAGGCAGAGTCAACAAGCCCTTTAATGCGTTCCTGTTACAGTTTTTATGTTGCTGTAGAGCACGTTGTCCCTCTGCGGAAGAGCAGCCGCTGGGGGGGGGTCACGCTTATTGTGTGGTGTATCTATGATGTATGTGGATCAGCCTATCACAGCAAAGGATTTCACTGTACCTCGATTTAATCGCTAGATCTGTCCACAGTTTCTCAATTCAAATTCGATATGTACCTACCTTTGCATCCTTTGTCTTGTGCTGTTCTTCACTTACGCATATGACCTTTCAGTAGCAAGTAATTTTTGTCAGTGGTTTCATGGATTTTTAGGGTTTTTTTCTATTGATAGTTTTGTCCCCGAAGAGTTTCTGTGTCTTATGAATCTCCCCTTAAAAAGAAAGTGTGCACTCAGTTCTGCATCTTCTTTGTCGATGTTTGTTCCCATTTTGAGATGAATGGTCGATCAAAACCGATGCATAGATTGTGTGTCCACCAGTGATTCACATAGAATTACAAACTTCTTGTGCTGGTGGCTGTGAAGAGGTCAACGGTACCATGGCTGTCAAGCTGATGCATAAAAAAACAAAACTAAAAACACAGATTAGCTTAAAGCAATGAATGTGTCTGAGATCAGATCTCAGAGTGGCCAAACTTTTGCCCATATTTCTGTTTGGTGCTGTGGTCTAACTTGCCTCTTCTTCTCTTGAGATAGTCACTTATTTAATTCTATTCCACTTTGAAAAAAAAATCAAGCTTCTATTCCGAAATCAACAGACTGAACTGTCTCATAGAGTTACATATCTGTTCACAGGGGAATTTTACAGGATATATGCGGAAGGAGGAGGCGGATGGGTGTGTTAATGCCTCTTTATGGAGGGGCGGAAGTAGGTCAGTGTTCTTCTGTCTCTTAAATTTTGGATCAGGTTTGGATAGAACAAACTTAATAATTAATCAAAGTTTGAATGTTTCCTATTGAGATATGCCGGCTATTTTTTTGCATACATTCTTCACAACACTCCGTCAGCATCAGATGCAGATGTCGAAAAGATATTCAGATGCTGCTGAAGTTTCACACACATTTGTTCTTTTAAGCGTGCCAACATTAAGATTTGCTTTGAAAATGTGTAGAAGCATGCCCACTATCCTCTAATTATTATGAATATGGTATAGTTTACACTTCTGGTTCTTCTTTTTGCTTCGCTATAGTTCCCACCCGCAGTTACAATCAAGGAAATAAGACCTAAAGGCTCTACCAGGTTCTCTATCGCACTATCCCTCTAAAGTCCTCTGGAGGCACAAAGGGGGTCCTCAGTTTTTATGATTCTGGACTTTGGTCTGGTCTTTGTTGAAAGAGAGATTTGGTGTAACATTTTGTAACTGTTCCTTTTCACAGTGTGAATTTTCAGGCTTATTAAATAAGAAAACCCACATAATTAACTAATTAAAACTGAAAATGAGCCTGACTGAGCTGATAAGTAAGTTAAACTTGTTAATGTAAATAGCGGCTTTCCCCAGATAAGTGTCACAAACAAACAAATGCATAAATACAATTGTAAGAAAACCACTGATACTTGAATAAAACACAATGACAGAATTAAACTAAGAAAGGATACAGGTATGGATTTAATTTAGTGAGCAGGTGAAACTTGTCTTTTTTATTCTTATTTTAGTAGTTTTTTCCTCCAGTCACTGCTGGTTATTGGTGGTTTGTTCTTACGTCATGTCTGTATTTTGGCGGCAGACTGGTCAACCATATTTGGTTATACTGACCCATGATGACCCAGTTCAGCTCCTAGTTTCTGAGCTTTGATGTACCCCGGGGACATGCTGACCTGAGTGCTCTCTTTTTTTGTGCTTATTTAGATTTTCTTCTTACTTACAATATGTGTTAAATCTCACCATACACCCGCAGATTGGAGTGAGCTTGTATGCATGATACCAATCGAGCAGTAAGATTCTGCAGGGCAGAAAGTGTTCATGACTGGGTTGTTTCCAGGCTTTGGGCCACTCCAGTCATGTTTTTAGCAAGCAAACACTAATGAATAATGAATAGATCTGCAGCTGGGAGAAGTAGTGTCGGTGCAAAACAAAAAGCTTGTGTGTCAGACAAAGCTGTTTAAAAAATCTCCCTCAGATATCCAGGAAAACACTGAAATTACAGAAAGATAAAGCATTTCTAGAGGTGTTTACTCATTTCAGTGCTTCTTTATGTATTCAGTTTCAAATGAAGCGGCTCTGCGTGTCTGAGGCTAAATGACTCAGATCTGAGTCCTGATTCCTGTTTGTGGCTGGGAAATGTCAGTGCTGCTGCTGTGGTAGGTAGGGGCACACTTGTTCCTCCGCCTGCCTCCTGCAGCCTCCCTCTGTTGCGGTGTCCGCGGCCTCTTCAACAATCAATAGGCAGCCAACATCATTCCAGCGTCATCTCCATGGAAACGAGCCCCGGACGCTCTAATGATTGGGCCCTGTCTCCCAGCCTGCTTTTTTGTGATAGGACGGGGGAGGCAGCGCTCCCTGCCCCCTCCTCTCAGTGAGGCTCGTCGTCTTATACACACACACATACACGTTTCCTCCCCTCATCCTTCTTCTTCACCTTTATGGCGCTGCACACAGGATGGGATTAAGCAGCGCTGTCGCGTCTCGTTGCATCTGGATGAAACGCTCTCCGACACGGCCGCATCAGTGACGAGAGACTCGCCGCTGAGGCGTCGCCATGCAGCCCGCGCCCCAGCCGCGCTGAAGGAGGGAGACCTGTTAGCCAGCCCCCCTCTGCTTATTTTCCTCCGTCACGCGCCTCTTTTTGTTTGCGTGTTTTGGGCCCGCGCGAGCCCGTCTGAGCGCTACATTGTGTTACAAGTGGCCCACCGTGTCTCCTTTTCTGTCAGTTTTATCAGCCCGTCTTTTGTGCGGCGGGGAGGGGGGAGAAGACGAAGCCTGCCGCCGTCTGAATGCCACATTGTGTTGAATCCTCTCAGCAGTAAGCCAAAGAATGCTACAGTGTGCTGACATTGGTTGAGTTTCCCTCACCAGCCGGGGCTGAAAACCCGTCCCCGTCCCTCTGGAGCTGACCGTCCTCGTTTCGGAGAAACGTCACCACGCAGAGGGGGAGCCGAGCCGCCTGGCAGCTCCCGGTTTCTCTGGACCTGCTTCGGATTCAGCCTGGGCGACCTGCACTGCTGCTGCCTCTGGGTTCCCTCAGTCAGAGCGGACCGGGACTGCGTGCCGCTGACAGTCATGGCAGTGGACGCGCCGTGGCCGGTTCCTCACACCTCGCCCCGGCGCTCCCGCGTGTGAGCCGCCGGAGGAAGAGGACGGCCCTGCTGTTTTCAGTTGTCCTGCAACAGCTGATGTAGGACGGACAGTGATGTATGACCTGTGCACGCGGCCTGAGCAGCCAGAACCCGCGCCGGCACACGCAGACATGGAGAAGCGCGAGCAGGCGGAGGCTGGCGGGCGACAGCAGCAGGGGCCGAGGGGGCCAAGGGGGCCGGGGGAGCCGGACAACAAGCACCACGGGCCCCCGGTCAAGGAGGTCCCCACCGCTGCTAATTTCAGCACCACCTCGCTGTTAGGGAAGAGGCACCACTCGCTGTACGCAAACCTGGGTGGGTTTGAAGTGGAGGGGGTTCGAAAGGTAAGCGTGCCACTTTTGGTGTTGGGTCTTTTAGCTCCAGCCCTGATGGGTGACTGAGTTTTTTTGGAATGGAGGAGGGGATTCTTGAACTACAACTAACACAAGTATAAACTGCCCCATGTTGATGACTTTGGGATTCTCTGATATTTTTCGGGAAGAAGAGGGCAAATGTGTAATAGTGTGGAGCTTGTTGACAGCTGCTGTGATGATGAATTCTGTCTTAGAGTTACCTGTTTTCATTATACTCTGTGTAATCTTCACTAACATCGGGCCCCCTGGTTGTAAAAGCTAATTGAAAATGAGAACTTCATTAAAATAAGTAGCAGGAATGCTTTCCATTTAGTTGAAACGTGTCCACGTGTACGTGCACTTCACAGTTAATGACTGCCACCTCCTTCACCTGAAATTAACCCCATGTCATCTGTCATTGTGGAAATGTGCTTGTTTTCTTCAGGCAGTCATCATCATGTTTCAAAGGGCGAAACAGCAGTTCCAGCAGCGTCTCTTCTAATGCAGAGTGGCCATTCATCTCTGAAAATCACTTCCATCCAATCATCCAGTCTATGACTGCGTCTCTTTGCTCCACTGCAGTCTTGATTCTTCTGTTTTGGCATCAGTGATGGTTTATGTGTGGTTAATTTGGATGTAAACCACAGTTCCATTACACACGTTCACTCTCCTTTCTATGTGTTTCATGTATCATTTGCCACGTATTTGATCAGATTTCCAGACTTTATGCTTTGAATTTTCCCACCTGACACATTAACATCTTCCTCAGTCAACTTGTGTGTTTCCCATTTTGTCTGTACATTCTACAAAGCTGACACAGCTGACTAACTGCAAGCATTCTGAGGCCTGAAACGCCTTGTTGAAATAAGCCGTGTATCCTGTCAGTCATCCAAGTGAAATAGCTTGTTAAGCTGAAGGAGCTCTCTTCTCTTATGCCACTGCTGACCCGTGCAGATTTAAAAATGCGCAGGTGATTGTTTTAGTTATGCAAAAGACAAGGTTCCTTTGGGGGAAAAGCAGCAAAAGAGAGCACTTAGTTTTACAAAGTATTTATTTTCTTTAGCTTATTTTGATATGATAGGCAGCTTTTGTCAGGGTTGTGCAAACTGTTACCCCAGACTTTATGAGCTCCAGCTGAATAAATCCCTGCTGTGCTGTAGTATTTGCTCCCTTATTACAAATGTCAAGCTATTTTTCATTATTTCATTTTTATTAGCTCACTTCTCAATAAAGAATCCCCTCTTTATTTCTTTGTTTGTCCTCGGTTCTGGACAGGTCTCATCTGCAAAAGGCAGTTACCTGGGAGCATTATTCCCCTCTGGGTTCCCCACTTGCCTCCCTTTATTACCTAGTCATTACACTTCAGCAAAAAGCTCCCTAATGAACTGACCGCACACAATCACAGAGAAGACGTGTGGCCACAGGTGCTGGAAAAGAGCGATAAAGACGGCATTAGAAAGAGTCATTTGCCCTCCCGCCACGAGGGAGCTGTCACTATGACTTTTCTTCTTTACAGCAGATGGGCCTGTAATAGATGATTTAGCTGGCTAATTGTGGGTGTGTTTGTGTGGCATTATGCACTATGATTAGACAAACAATGAAGGAGAGAGTGACATTTAGAAACGGGAGTGTTTCAGTCTGGAAGCTGACGTCATGTTTGTGTTTTTATTTATTTATTTATTGTGCCGTGGGAATTATTAATGCATTGTTATGCATCCATTTAAAGTAAAGAGTTAAGATGCAAAATTCCTCTGACGGCTGAAGGGCCTGTTGGCTGTCTGCCCAGTCTGTCCACCCTCTTTAACTCCTTTCTTCATTTTCGGTTCACGCACTGTGGGTTCTAAACTCAGAGATTAGATGTCAAAACCTTGTTGTTTGACTCGTCTTAAGCTGAATTGATAACCACTTTTATGACAAATCTGACATCTACGGACAGTCTGACCTCCTCTGAATGTGGTCCTTTTCCCATCTTTGCTTACATAAAGATTAAAGATTTCATACTGTGGTGATTGTCAGCATTATCTGATAAATTTGGTGCGTTTTGCACTTACATTTGAGCTCCAGCTGCTGCACAGATTAACTGTAAAAAGGCTGTTCTACAGTCCTCTTTGGGGGAATGTTGTCAAATATTGTATGTGTTGAAAGGATCCAGTTTTTTCGCTTTGTAAAGTAAATGGAAGCACGCATGTCACTCAGTTTGACGTCAGCTGGGGCTTTGAGGTCAGTAAATATAGCTCTTACTGTGCTGGTAAAGTGACAACTGATGCTCAGCAGAAAAACCTGGAGCTGAGACTCTGCTCTGACATCTCTGGAAGTGCTGCACATAGTGAAAGTGTCTCTTTGATTATTTCTCCACAACGTGTGTTGTGTTGGCCGGCTCTGTGTGGCTTCCACCCACAAACCAAAGACCTGCTGGTGGATGGAATCTAAATGTTTTTGTGTCCAGCCCGATGCTTTTAGCTGTCAAGTTTGGCAGATTTAATCAGTTTTTTTAATGAAAATAAATTTGTAGATTCTTCTGAGAGCACATTTGAAGTTGTGCATCTGTGAATGTTTTAATTTTTCCTGTGCAAATTGCTCCATGACCGTCGTTAAAATGCACAAAATGACAAACATACCACTTGATTTTCTTAATGAATTTTGCATCCATCTTTCCTTTTTTAAACAGGCATCTAGGTCATAAAAGTGTAACTCAGGAGGCCTCTGTGTGTGAGTGTGTGGGCAGACAGTCTGAGATGATGCAGTCGCTCAGCGTTAATAGGAGATGTGTACAAGTGAAAGAAGGATAACAAGTAATCTCTTAGACTCATCTGCTTTCATTTGGCCGTGTGCTCTAGTACTTTGTGGATATTTTCAGTTTTTTCTTTATTCAGATTGGGAGAAAAGTTAATGTAGAGACGTCCAGTCCAATGCAGCTGTAGGAGTAAATGATGATAACGGTGATTATAGTATGATAATTATTGGCTACTAACTGATCAATTTCCATCCCAGTACGAAGAACATCGACTTGTGTATTAGCTCCGTTAATCATGGTCTGATTCATACGTGTGTTTGGTGGGCCAGCTTTGTTGTGGCTTCTGAATTATTAATAGGGGACTGGGAGTTTAATCTCTGGAGTAGCAGTCCCCTGATGTACACCAGCTGAAACATGGCTGTGGGGAGACACAGTCTTTGTTAAACAGAGGTCAACCGATGCCCTGCTGTCACTTTCATTGACAGTTCGAGTTTCCTGCACTGGACGCCACTTCCACACGGCGCCCCCTGAGTGGGATGTACAGAGCACAGACATTTACAAAAAGCTGTGGAAAAGAAAAACACCATCCTTTATTACTTATAGATAGGTTCAACTTTTCTGTAAATGAACAAGGGACCAAAGACTTTAAATGTTATTGTGTAATCTGCATTAGTCAGAAGAACCACTGACTGGTAAAGTGAGCAGCACTCCTCTTTTTGATGTTTGGCTCCCTCCTGGTGACCTTTAACCAGCTGCTTTCAGCAGCTGGGCAGCCTGAGGTGTTGCCCTGACCCCTGAACTCTCCTGATACCCGTCTGATGGGATGTGATAGCAAGCTTGACACATGAAGACACTCCCCAAAACCCCCCGGGACTAAAAGATCCTGGATGAAGACGCACATGGCGCCTTCGGATGCCCTCTGACCACACCTTGACCGTTCAGTGATCTCTGCGTTAGCGGAAAAGGCCGCCCCTACCTGCTCTGTTTGATGTGGGAACACGACCTGTAGAGGAGCAGATGGTTTTCACTAGTGATGTTGAGTCCATTTCTGCTGACATCACAGTTGGATTTGACCATGTTGCCTCACCCACGCTGAAAGACGACTGTTTTATGAGCTTTGGATTCCTTTTTTTTCAATATCTGTTGTGTTTTCATATGAAAATTAATTTCTTTCGAGGAGTAAAAATCCTTTTTTTTTTAAATCACAAGTATTCAGGCAAGCTGCTTCATGTTTTCCTCCATAATCTGAATGTTCTAATGTGCCTTTTCCTTACCCTGTTTGCCTCGCCCGCTGTCCTGAAAAAAAACAAGCATTACACAACCCTGCAAGGCCCAAGAAACCCGCCTGCCTGGGTCCAAAGTGCTTTAGTCATGTCTGATCACAGAATTAAGGAACAAGTCTTTTACTTAAAAGCAACTGAAATGTTCAGTTCCTGATTTGAAGGCACCTTGAATGGCACCGATGTAGGTTTTTGACAGCCGCTGAGAAAAGGCTCGCTGAGATTGATCAGGATGACCTCAGTCAGCATTTCTGACCTCGTACAATAAAAGCATGAAGAATGGAAGTGGGTATGAATAATTTTCCATATCACAAGTGGGATGTCTGACTTTTATTTCTCCTACATCTAACAGCCAATCTGAACTCGACATCTTTTTTTCTGAAATTTGGCCATCATTTCATCGTCTGCCAGATCAAACTGATGTTTAACTCTTTTCCTCCAGGGTGCTTTTTACCTGGATGAAGAGAGGAGGGCTCTCTTTGTTTGCCAAGTGGATGTCGATGGAGGTCGCTTTGCTCTTTTAGCCTCTTCCTTAGTCCCATCATGCATTGAGGCTCTGTTTTTCTTGTGGAGCATTCCAGCCCTGTCGGCACTTTGTCTGAAAGGCAGTTCTGTCAATATTTTATAAAATGACCAACAGAAGGAGTGTGCACTGAGATTTCAGACATTTAAGCGGTTTGCCGCTGACTAGTGTTACAAAAATCCGATGTTTCAGTTGGAAGCCCCCCAGTCGCTCCCGATCAGCTCGGAGTGATGAAAGCTGCCGTGACCCCCGTGATGAAGGAGGAGGCAACTTCAAGTATTATGCCAAGAGCCCCTTGGGGGTTGATTGGAGGCACTTTGCAATCCCGTTTTTTTTCTTGCGTTTCCGTATCTGGCTGAGTACTCAGCAGCTTGTGGAGGTCAGAGCAATCTGTGGAATGAGCCCAGCTGGGTGATGTGCCCATTTTTCACAACGAATAGCCTGTTAACAAAAGACAGCTGAACCTCAGGAACACCACTGCTCTTAGAGGAATACGTGTTCAAAAGGAGCCCCGTTGTGACATTTCTTTGACGCCAACTAAAGTAGGAACCGGATCCGGTCCTGAGGTTTGTTTATGTGGCTGCACGTGTGACTGCGGTCGGATTTGACGTGAATTAAGCGAGAGCTATAGAGCTATTGTGATGTGCGACGTGGCTCTGAATATCTAAGTATCCAGTGAAGCCGTCCCTCAGATTCAGGCGCTGCTGGTGTGATGGCAGGGGGCCGGCGGGTGCTTATGCATATGCAATTTTCTTTGACAAGATGAAGGCCTGTTTCCTTTTGAAGCTATCTATTTGGAGCCTGTGGAGGGTCGGCGTTAAAAACAAATCATCTCCAGTACATTGTGCCCCCCCCCCCACCCCCACCCCCCTGTACCCAGCTTCTGCTGACAGTGCACTAAACAAAATCATTTGGTGGCCCTTCCCACTGATCATGCTTTGCCTATTCAAAAGGCCAGGCATCCCCAGCATGTCTGACACTTCATTAAGCCCTTGGTAGCTCAGGGGATATTTATTTGTAGACTGTCAGACGATGAGGCAGCCCAGTCTGCAGGGATTTTGATTACTGTGTCGGGCGGGGGAGTGCTATTATGGCTTTTTAGAAAGAAAACCCAAGGCCACCCTAATCCAGAACAAGAACAACAGCCACAGACAGAAGATATTACAACAGTGCCATTGCTAACATTCTGCTATTTTGGGATTATTTTTACCAGCAGATTCCCCACCGGCATCAGAACTCATCTTGGCTTGACTTCCAGTTCTCTCCACCAAATCTATGCTAGACAGTTCACGCCATAGAAAGGTTGACTTTAAATGACTTTGACCAGGTGACCTTTGTTAGAGGAGTGGTAGAAGTAGATGGCTGGATGCCTGGGGGAAGTAATGGGGTGTTTTGTGTTGGCTCTTTGTTCTCGCCATATGAGAAACCCCCTAATCTGTCACCGTCAGGTACCCCGGGGTGCTGAGTTGTGATAAATACGTGAGGGGATTTGAGAGGACACTAAGAGGGCTTCTTCATGACTTATATATGAGTACAGGGAGGAAGCTCCTGTTAATGAAACAAGTCATAAACGGCTTTGTGGCAGTCTTTTTTTAAAAAATTTAAAGGAAACTCTGCTTTTATTGCTGTTTTGTTTTCTACTTTTCTTCAGATTCTCAAAGTTTGTCATTTTTTGTGTCTCACATGAGCTAATTTATGATTTCTTCATTTCAAATGACTCAGTGCTCTTGTATTGCTTCCTTTAGTCACCTAGTCAGTATATGCCGCCCCTTTTTTCTATAAAATACCTGCTGATTTTCATCCAGATTTGGTCACCAGGAACCTTCATACTGTTTTTATTGGAAAGCAGAATCCCATAGACTATACTTGATGTGATGCTGGTGTGGATTTGCTTTATATTGAGACTGCATGGCTTCCACCAACTGTATGGATTTCTGTGGTTATGCATGCACCACAATC
Organism: Menidia beryllina; assembly: GCA_013363375.1. Classification (NCBI taxonomy): domain Eukaryota; kingdom Metazoa; phylum Chordata; class Actinopteri; order Atheriniformes; family Atherinopsidae; genus Menidia; species Menidia beryllina. The sequence goes on along the minus strand of JABUIW010000024.1, from coordinate 2,613,961 downwards.
ACAAATGATGGCACCTTTTGTTCCTGCTTCAGTTGTCGTGTCCAACAAAAGAGCACATGGGCATGCATGGGTGCCTGTTTGGCTGTCCGTGTCTTTGTCTTGTTTCCAGTCTCCTCAGAGGGTTATAGTGGGGGATTTTTAGCTGTCAGCTCAAAATGCTGATGGTGTAGATTCTATGTAACCAGACATTTCCATCCGCCTTGCAAAAAGTCGCCTCAGATTGCAGACAAAAGAGCAATCTGGCATCGCAACCTTATGAATATCTAAGAACAATTCCCTGAAATTTTAGTAATCTCCTCCAATTTGTTGCTTAGCTCATTAAGTCTCCCCTAAGTCCTTTATTTTATTTTCTCTATTCAGTTGCTATTTATTTTCCCCAAATGTATGATTCCATAATTCCAGTATGGCATTCGCTGATATATGTATGTATGTATAGTGTGATATATGTTTCACTGGTCAGCTTTTCCAGATCGGGACCTTCATATGCTTAGAGAAACTGGCCCATACAGCCATAAACCACTTAACCTGAATTGATAAAAAAAAGCTTCATGGTTTAATTGTCACTGTATCAGTGCAAGTGGGTACGCTTTAAAAATCCCTGTGTGATGCTCCTCTGTATTGTTTCTCAATGGCACTGTAGGCAGTGATTTGCACTTTAATCACGAGGCTGGACCTCGTCCTGCGCACATGTCACAGCGTCCTTGGACGAAAAGACGAACGCTAAGCGGCTCCCGGTCCGCTTTGTGGGTCCGTGCCACCTTTGTTCATGTGTTTATGGATTTTTTTAGCAAAGAGGTGGTTTCGTGACGGGCGTCTTTGTGAAAGTGTCTTTTATCTACAAGGTGGGCAGCATATCTGCTGCAGCCTCCTGCTGTGTGCTTCTGTGGCCATAACTAAAGCACAACCTGGAGACTGACTGCTCATCCCCTGCTGTCTTCATCCTATTTCTGTACCGTTTCCAATATATTTAGCATTGCATGAAGGGGGCTTTTAAATCCTGATACAAAAAGCTATTTATTGCTTCGGAAATGAGTTTGAGGGGAAGCCTCAGATTTCAGGTTCTTACAGTTAGTTCGGAAAGAATGACTCATTTAAATAAAACGAGCATTTGTTCATATTTTCCAGGTATTTTCTACATTGCTTGAACCACATAAGGAAATCTCTGGCACAGTTTGTCGTCAGGCTGTAGATGGTATCTGTTTTCTTATAGTACCTCAGTTAAAGCCATCAGAGTCAAACAGAGCAGAGGGACACGGTTTTCCTCTCCCGCTGCTCAGGCTCTCCTGGCAGACGTCGGTGGAGAGACCCCCGCCCTCGTGCTACTGAGCTACATCTGCCTGGCCTTACTGAGCCAGGTCCATGTAGAAACAACAGCGAGTGGTGAAACACACACCGGGCTGGGTACCTTCACCACCTGCAGCCCTTTTTAGTGGCAATGAGGGAAAGGAGAGCTGTAAGGAACACGTCATGTCTGAGAAAAAGCCCCCAGAGTAATTCAGTATGACTCCCAGGGAAGAATTAATTGACATGAATGGACTCCAAGATCATTAGAATAAGAATGGAGACAGGGGAGCATGAGTTCAGTGTGCTGGGCCTTTCTCCGGGGTAATTGATTGTTTTTCAGGATCCTGTGAGGAAGGCTGGTGAGCAGGGACCCACTGACTCTCAGAGACTCAGTTTCATCTGCAAACCCTGGACAAGTCTTTTTCATTTTAGCATCCTTTTCTGGGTGACCTAAAAACACCTACCCCGCTGACGTCTGCTGAGATAATTGTAGCTCTTTAGTGTTACTTCGCTTACATTAACTGGTTCTTACTCCGAGGTAAGCAGTGCTTTGCTTATCTTAGCTGCTACCTCATACATTCAGTTTTCAAGGCAAGGCAAGTATTATGAGATCGATCAGGATTGAAGTAGGATAAAGAAATGAGACATTCCTGTTTGTTTTGTTTTTTATGTTGAAAGGGAGGCTTTTCTTTCACCAGTCAGCAACATTTCTAATCTACATCATTACAGATGTTGAATACATGGCCCGTTCAGCCTCTGTGGTTTTCTGGTTAATGCCTGCCCTAAATACCTTTTACATTCTGCATTTAGGTATGATGTAATCATTGAAACATTTGATGAGCACGATTGTATAAGGACAGACCCTGGTCCCTGAAAAATGCACACATCACAGGCAAAACGAAGGAGCTGATAATGAAGTGCTGCTTCAGGTGCCTTTTGGAAGATCCTACACCTTTGTGTGCAGTTTGTGTCTGTGCATCATTATGCAAAACAACGTGGAGGTGAGGCAGGATTCGTACTCTGTGGTGTTTGCATATTTTCCCGTGTGTTTGCTGACTACCTGACCACAGTTATTTTCTGCCTGGGCCTAAAAGTGGGCAGCGAGCGTGGGTGGGTGTATCACAGAGGCTGCTCACTGGAGTCCCACACATAGAGTAAAGCAAGTTTCAATATCTGAAAAATTAGCTCTTAGAATCAGTAAAACCTGAGAAAATTCATTTTAAACAAATCATTTTATTCAAATAACCAATTTTGTCAGTACTTGTAAAAAAGAATGTGATCCATTCCATTTCTAATGTGACATTCACCTAAACTGAAGCCTGATTACTAACCACATCTTTGACTTGTAATCTAAATGAAGTCATAGCCAGCAAAAACAACCATACATTAAGAGACTACAGTGGGAACAATTTAACAATGTAGTCTGTTGCCTTTTTGTGTTCTATTTTAATCTTTCAAGTAAAAAAATGCATTAGCAGCTTTCTGTAAACAGACTTAAAGTCTAGGAGAGATTCACAGGCTTAACAATCACAACAGACCAGTTTCATTGTTTTTTTATGCAGAATATTTGCAGGGAATCAACCATGCATATGAATGTTTCCATTTGTAGAAAATATTTACAGATGAAGTAGACGAGTGTGTCCTGTTGGATACAGTGTTCATCTCTTATTATCTTTGCCGTGTGAGACAGGAGCTCTCCCACCTCTTCTGCTGGCTTGACATGTTACAATAGACATTCAGTCGCATTTGTAGACTAAATGAATAGGTCTAAAGAAAAGTCCATTCACAAGGCTGTCATCCGTCAGGGACCATTAGACAGCGCTTTGTAAACATTCGCCCACAGCTGAGAACGCTTCCTGTAACGGAAATCGAACGAGACGCTTTGTATACTGACCATCACAAAAACTAAAACTCACGGTTGACAAACTTAAGACTTTTTGAAAACCTTTTTTTTTCCTCTCCCCAGAATGGCACAGATTATGGGTTTCTGGTGCGTCAGAACTCAGAACTCCTACGAGCCCTCGACGAGCTGGAGAAGACTTGCACCACACTGAGGGAGGAGAACGGCCTGCTGGTGAGACTAAAAATAACTCTGTGTGTACCCTTGATGAAAAGCTTTGTGGAAAATAGGCCAAGTGCACTGAACGCTTCATAAAAATATGTTAAAACTCCCAGTTTCCTCTTTTGGTGGCATTTATTCACTGTATAAGCTGCTAAACCTCACCCTCGTATATCTTCTTTATGCCCGGTGGTACACACAGATGATTTGAAGCTAGCTGTCCTCTGTTCAGACTACTAATAAGAACCACTGAAAAAACTGCCTCCACTAACCTTTTTGGGCATTGCTGTGTTGCCGCAGGCACTGTCTGATGATGATAACTCTGTTCCATTTGTTTAGCGGAAGAGCAGTGCTCCAGAGACCGAGGAGAAGGTCAGACGGTTGAGGAGAAAGAACACCGAGTTGGCTGTTCTCGCTAAGAGGCTGGAAGAGAGGGCTCGGAAACTACAGGAGGCCAACCTCAGAGTGGTATATCTCAGAAATCTGTGGACGTGTGTTGTTCTGAGCACAAACCAATGTCCGATCACAAATAAGGAAAGCAATAGGAGAGTGCTATGGGTGGGATCCTCATGGTAAAACGCTAGCAGCCTCCTGGACAATATAAAGTGTTACCATTAAAGCCAAAAGGCAGTTTTTATTTATTCATTTTACATTCTAGAGATGAATAAATTATGGCTGCATGAATGAAACAGCGTGCTCAAGATTAGAACATACTTGGATATATCACGGTCTTTTCTCTATGCTTCTTTTCATTATCAACTTCCAGTACTTTTAATCAGTAAAACATACAATCTGCATGTGGCCAGTTGGAAATTACCCCCTCATGATACCACTATCCAGTTTAAAAAGAAACTACAGTCCAGCTTCAGAAAAATGCTTTTCATCATTTAACATGAAGGGGGGTATTTTTGACCTTTGAGATTCATTTCTGAATCCTCTGTGTCCTGATCTGGATGCCTGATTATATCCACAATACTTTCTAAGCACCTGGACTGGGTTTTCACCTGCATTTGGGCTGAGCGTGTTCCAGCGACTCCTGGCTGATCTCTGATTAAACCCGCTGTCACCTTTCTGACAGAGCTGGTCGATCAGCATGGAACAGCTCAGCTTTACCGTCCTGATGCTAACGCTGGATTCTTGCTGACCAGTTAGCATGAATCGTTGGAAATCGCGGGAAAGTGCTGTAATGTTCGGTAGAGTCTGTTTTTTTTTTTAATCATTTGTCACGTTTGAACCTCTAGAGAATTTAAAAAACCTCTTGTTTGAAATCGTCTCTATTGTTCCTCTCCAGGCAAATTCCCCGTCACTGCTGAGGCCGGGGTCTGTGGAACAGTACAAGAGAGCATTTGCCCGTCAGCGAGCTCGTGATCTGGCCCAGCACGCCGATGCTCTGCTGTCCAAGGACAAGGAGATCGCTGCCCTGCAGCAGGAGTGCAGGGAGCTGGAGGCGCGCCTGGGCACCACAAAGGTACCAGAGGTCTTTTCTGACCTCTGCAGATTGATCCACAGTGACTTGTTGGATGGAGTTCTTTCTTGACTGGAAGACCAGAGTTGTTCAACTATGCCACGGGCTCTTCATGCCACAAGCTTGCCCTCTGCTGGACACTGTGGGTACTGCTCATCCAGCCTCCTAAGCCTGTATTACCAAGGCTGCGTCACTGCTGATGTCTGGATAGATGACACTGCTAGAAGAGGCTCTTTTTCGGAGTGCCTCTTTTTAATTACCTGAGCTGAATATCCTCAATGTGAACATCTGTTGGGTTTAAACTTTGTGGTACCCATTAAACAGAATTATCCATCCACACAGAGAAGGACAGCCCTACACACACGCATTCACTCACACAGGCTCTTTAGGGTCTCCAGTTAGTGTGACACACTGACATGTTTTAGACTGTGGGAGCGAACCCACACAGACACAGGGAGAACATGAAAACTCGTGCTTCACCCCTAAAAAAGAAACAATGTTGCTGCATGTTTCAACTGTGAGGCACTCAGGGTTTAAAGGAGGTCATTCTCATTGTAAAATCAGCTAGAAGGTCCACAGCTGACACAGATAATCATTTAATGTTTTGTTTATACTAAACGACGCTGAAATGAAAACATCTCGCTGAGTGTTGGACGTCATTGCCACGTGTCTGTGCAGGGCTCCCCTCTCCAGAGCTGCAGAGTGGAATTCGAGAACCTTCTCCGGGAGTCTCAGAAGGAGGTGCTGCGCCTCCAGAGGCAGCTGTCCGTCACCTCGTCCAGAGCGCAGCCCGACCACAGCCCCGACCGCAGCACCGCGGAGAAGTGTGGGGAGAATGCCAAAGAGAAGGGGCAGGAAAAGGTAAAGCCCCCCCACCCCCCCTTTCCCAAACAAATTTGTGACTGAGCTGCGCTGATCTGAGAACATCTTCAACAGATGCATGTAAGCCATGAGCATGTCCGGTAAATTTTCCATCAGATCAGCTGTGATTTTAGACAGAAATTATGGGATTACACAGAGTAGCTCATGTACATCATGTACATTAAACATTTGTAGATTGAACATTGGTGTTGCTGGTACTACAACACAGTTGGGATTAAGTATATTTTTGGAAATGTAAAATGCAACCCTCGTTTTTCTTTTTTCTTTTTTTGTCTTCTTCCCTAACCTAATGTATGTTTACATTGGCATAGATGCCGTTTACAGTGTTATGTAATGGCTTGTGGTTGGACTCAATACTAATCTGCCACAAGCCATAATGAGGCGATTCCCTGTCTTTAACTTTTGCCTGATCAAAGCCACCAAAGTCATACCCTCTGATCCTCTCTGCATTTAATGCTGATCTTCTGATCTGCTCCGCTCTGCTCTCGTATCTTTCCTGAGAGCAGAAATAAAACGCCTCTCTAAAAATCGGTGAATTCGGTTGCATAATGCGGCGCGGCTCCTGGTTTTAATTGTAAACTGTCATGTGTCGGAGGCGGCCGGCCTCTGCGTGAGGAGAAAATCCGATGCATCCCCACCACAGGAAAGGCCACATTTTCTGCGTGGATATTGATTTTGTAATATTCTCCACTGACCGTGAAGTAAATGCTCTGCCTGTGAGGCTCAAATGAGAATGCCGATTGTGGTAATCTCTCATCTGTGGGACGCACACACGCACACCCAGTGCCACGCGCACACCCAGAAAGGGGCCATGTTGTGTGAACTCTAATCCCCTCTAACAACGGAATGGTACAGTCCAGTAATCCGCTCTCTGTTGCTGTAGCAGCGGTGAGAGGGTTTTGGGTGGTAGGTAAGACTACAGCCGCAGTAAAGACTTTTCTATCTCGCCCTGCTCTGGATAACTAGCAGGCCAAGGGAAGCCTTGACGTTGCCACAGATCACACTAAAGGGGTAGGTCATCTTGTGATTTTGGTTGTGTTGCGGGTGGGTCGCAGCTGCTCAGTGTGCGTCTCTTTGGCTTACCTCATATGTGACTCTTTGGCTTGAAAGGGAAACCGTGCAGGGCTGGGGGGGGGGGGGGGGGGGGAAAAAAAAAGAGGCGGGGGAAAGGGGGGGGGGGGGGGGGGGGGGGCGAAGAAACAATCAGTGTCACGTCAAATCGGGAGTGTGAGGGAGTTGGCTCAAAGTAGGAGATGCTGCTCTTGTGTTTGATATTAAAATCACCAGCTTAGTGTTAAAGATTATTAAAATGTTACAGGCACCAGCATTTTAGCATCACAGTTTGACTTGCAGCTAAAAGGATTTTTCTTGTAAGTCTCATAGCTGTTGTTTGTTTTTTATATATATATATTAATTTCAGTAAATCCTGTGTAAATCCCACCCTGATCTATGATGGACTGCCACTTTTCTCCCAGTTTTAAATGCAGGACTAGCACGAGGCCTAGTCAAGGGCAGCCTGTCAGAAACCCGGTTTTGTAACTGTCATGTTTTGGAGCTCCCAGATGCAGAATGTAGACCGGTAGACTTAGTGACAACGTGGTAGGGCGCTGCGTCGATGGGCATCGATATGCTGGGCATTAAAAAAGAAAATCAACGGCCAGGCCAATCCATTAAGGTGCTTTTAAAAGAAGTGATCCAGTTACCCGTTTCAGTAGTCTGCAGGGATTACACCAATGTGCTTATGGCATTCAGGGCCTGCTGAATGGGATCTGACACTGCTTTAGTACGCATGGGCCCCGGGTGTACTAGATCCTTCAGTGTACCAAACCAGTGCAAAAAGAGCACCTATTGCACTTCCTGGTGAAAAGCAGGAGAGCATCACAGGGATAAACATCCTGTGTGACACCTGCTGTGGCATCCAGCTGAGGGCAGAGAGTAGGGGCTTGTTAGGGCACCTCCCACTCTGCTAGGAATATTACAATACCGTTTACAGCATACTGATTTTATGGATTCGTCCTAGGTTTTTTGAATGAGGGTTAAAGATCTTTAGGATTTAACCTATTAGCCAAATTCAGCTACGTAATCAGACTATTTTCAAACATCTTTATGAAAGTATTTCCATTTTAATGCAGAAGAAAAGTGGATCTAGCTCATTTTGTGAAGACAGAATAGCTCACAATGTAACCTTCTGGCAGAAAGGTGGGCGACCTGTTGACTCAGCTGAAAGAATGTTTGTGTTCAGCAGGCGTGTTTTTGATAGAATCCACCACACATTGAAGTTTTTGTTAGATTTAACTTGCGTAAAGTTGGTCATTAGACCACTAAATCTGAATCTATTACATTTAACAGGGTTGGCTTATATTTCGTATATAATATTTATCTATAAACGACAACGAATCAAACCAGTCATTACACACTTTGTCTCTGAAGCTGGATTCTTTCTTCTGGATTCTTTTTTTTCTATTTATCTCTAAAAACACACCTGACATGTCACCTTTTGAGAAATCCCTTCCTTTTGCATCATGTCTTTCTTCCTTACAGGAGGCTGCACCTCAGTGCAGATATGCCTTCTTTCTTTTGTACTGACCGAAAACTACATATCAACAGTAAAAAGGCCATCAACTCATTCCAAACAAAACTTTTGAAAGTACTGATAAAAGCACAGATTAGCATTTAGTATGTTTTAGGCTCTCTTTGAAAGGCTAACTAAATAAACTGGTCAGTCCTTTCCTTTTGCGGCAGAATAGCTTTTGATGTCCAATGTTTTTTTGTTGGCCTCCCTAAAAAAGATTCACATCTGCTCTATTACTGTATTAAAATTATCAATCTGCTATCAAATCTACCATTAAACACTAATAATGAATACGGGTAACTTCCTTGGGTGAATCCTAATGGTGTTCCGTCCTGTGAAGTGGGAACACCCAGACTTTACCTGCTGTCACTGGAGGTATTTCGACACACTCTGCCTGGCTGTTTTTAGACAATGCCGTGAGGAACTTGCCCCATACTTGGCACAAAGAGAACTTTTAGTTTCCTGATTTAGCAAAGATTTGCAGACAGCTTTTCCATATGACAAAGAAAAAATAAACTTGCAGCTTTGTCCACTCACAATCTCTAAAAAGTGCACAGCCTGTGAGGTCACAGCATTTTGTGCGAGGTCAATGGCTTGGCACATAAACCTTTAAAATGATTTATAATAGCTTCAGCTTTGCTCCAATGCTCTCTGTGACTGCCCCTTATTCCTCACAACATTGTATAAAAGAGACATTATGTAATATTCCACCCTCTGGGTCCATTTGTCAAAACCATGTCAGAATTATATCACATGCTGCCCTAACCCTGATTAGATCTGCTGTGAGCTCATCATTTTGAGCTTTAACACTCCCTTTAGAAAAAAAAACAGCTGCTCTTTTAAGGTAGTTTGAACAGATATTTGTGTATTTTTACAAGAAAACAGCGGTGGACAGGAATGTGAAGAGAGGGGCCCGTTTTGGATGAGACGGTCATTCGATGGCACTTAGCATGTCTATGAAAAGTTCAGGTGTTCTCATTGTGCTGCTGGTGCATCTGCCCCTTCCAGATTGAAGCAGTAAAACCCACAAACGCTTAAGCCAGCCCACTCAATGTGTACGGTATGAAGTGCTGCAAGCTAATTACAAATCACTTTGGATTGACTGGTTTAACCATGTCCGACCAAATACAAGGGTGGGAATTATGCCAGGGTGCAGTGATCACCTGGCAGTCCCACACTTGTGACGTGACAGGATTGGTGATGACCACTACAAGGACTCTGGGCTAGAAAAAAAAGCAGAAAATAAGAATAAAAAAAGAAAAATCAGCAGCTAGTTTGTAAATAGCTTCACTCATTTGCAAGGTTCTTGTCCAGGAGCCAAAGGAATTACTGTGGTGCCTCCTGCTAGCCTTTCGTCAGCACCTCTGCCATCTGGTCTTACATCCAGTAGATAAACCTGGGACAGCCGCACTTAACTTCACCGAACGGGTCACTGTTTTCGTTTACCGCGTAATGAGTTATCGAGCTCATGTTTAGTCCTCCACAACCTTCCGGGCTGATGAAAGTAGCCACACACGTGAAAAGACAATTCACCCAGCAAAAATAAACATGTATTACCTTACCTTACCTTTCCAACAACAGTTCAGGTCCTTTTAGGTACGTGTTTTGAAGTGATAACAAAGACATTTGATGCATATGCATGAAGACTTTATGCGGTTTTGCTCACTTTCCTTAAAGTGACCATTCTTCATTCAGATCAAGCCATGAACTTTTTTTTTTTTTAACCAAAACTTGGATGTTCCACTTGGGAGGTGATTCTGTGGTTACTTGTATCAAATAGAACTCCTCCTGGAGTTTGATTGATATTTCTCATTAGATAAAGCTGTGGTGTGAACAACCCTCGTGCAAGGATCCCTTCGGTAGAGAGCAATGTTCTTCTCATCCCCTGAGAAATCACCAGTGCTAAAGCATCTGGTGCTCAGGGAGACATGTTGGTATCAAACAAAGGAGTGTGTAAAGGATAGATCCCCCCCTTGCCGCACGTGGCAGAGCGCCTTTGATCCTGTTATTGGGTCGTGGCCTTGGCGGCACTAGCACAGTTTTACTTCGAGTATTAGTAGGTTTGCTCTAAAATTAGATACTGATTCCCGATTCTTAACCCTTAACCAATATCAGCTTGTGCGCCCCCCCCCACCACCTCTACCTGGATTTCAGAGGGCCAGACCCTGTAGTTTATAAAGATGAATCGTTGAGATTAATTGTTTAAGACAAGACACCTACTGTGACGTATCCAGCCTAATCAGAGAGGACAGTCTTCCTGTCAGTGGGTTACAGTCGAGGGAATCCCCCTGGATTATTCTTTGATTGCGGATGGACCTCTTGGAAGGAGGTCCACCTCTAATCCCTCCCTTACAGATTGGGGTGCAGTGTTAAGAGTCTTTGAGCGTTTCTGGGTCAGAGCAAAAGAAGTTTACCTCTTTAACGTTTTTGTTTGTGTGACCTGGAGATGGTTCAGCAGACTGACTGACTGCCTGATCTAACCTCCGTCAGGTTGCAGGAGAAACCCCGTGTGTGGCATTAGATGAAGCTCCGTCCAGGTGTGAGAAGACTCCCGCAGAGGAGGAGGAGTCGTGGCTGCGAGTGACGCCCCCGCCGGGCCTTAGCCCGACCGCCTCCCATCAGGAGGAGCACACAGAGGAGCAGCGCCTACAGTCTCTGGTGAGAACTCGGCTTGGGAGGCGAAGGCGAACAGCAGCGATTCCACATTGCTTTGCTTTCTGTACGTTATTAGATAGTGTCTACGAATCCGAGCTGATATTAGAGGGCTCATAAAGCTGAGCTTTACCAAACAGACCTGCTGTGGCTTTCAAATTAGTCCTCCAGACGCAAACGCTGTGCTGCATTAACGACATATTTTGCCAACTAGCAGCGAGCTGGCTTAGCAGTCCTGTTTGCTTTTAATGTGAATATGTGAGCTGTAACGGAGCTGTCAGAGAGACAACAGTCACATTTGTTATGTAATGCTGGGATGAGCTCTGTTGGATACAGAGGAGCAGCACATCACCATCACTCAGTCTCCCTGTAGGTTTAACTCATTAGAAGCAGCAACATATGCCTGCCTGCCCCCCCCCCCCCCCGTGGGACGTCGGCATTTTACAGGCACAGTAATATTACATATGCATTTTTTTTACAAATCTAAAGGTTTAAGATCTCAAAGGTTTTTTTAATACTTCTCAATTCTTCAGATAGTGAAAGAAAGGATTTAGTGGGCATTTTGAAGTTGTAACTGGTAAATAAATCACAGAGCCTACCCAAAGCTTGACCCAAAGCTAATCGTTACTTTCTCTGCCGAGAATAAAAAGGACAGTAACACTGTAAGCTAAGAGAATGTAGACAGATATGTTTGATTATGAGCTGAAGCTGCTGGAGCGGAATGTGTTGGTCAAGCTGCCCGCTGTGTGTACATCAATGTGTCAGGAAAGATTTATGCTCATCAGTATCATGACTAATCTCCCCTCAATGCACACACAGCAGACAGTGCTGTGTGTGCACTTTTCTGGCAAACCTTAAACAATTCCCACTTTCTAGAGCTCTATTCTACATTTGATCAAAAGAAACTCGTGATGCCCTGATCTGCTGAATGCATTTTTAATTGATCATTTGGGGAAAATGAAGCTCTGACAGATAGAATGTATTAATGAGAATGACCCTATAGGCTTTGCAAGCTTTTTCTTTGGTTTTCTTCTTTATTCTCCAAAGAGAATAACAGCATTCTGTGACTTTCACAGAATGCTGTTAAAATGTATATCTTGTGATCAATGTGTGATTGGCCACTGTCCGTATGCAGTGACGTTTAACAGACTGCACTGCTTTCAATCTATGAGGAAAAGAATCGGAAGCACTAACATGTTCCTCATGGAGTTACAACTTGGTGGGATGTGAAGAACTGACTTCATTCAAACCCAAAGTAATCCATTTAACCTGGAGATCGCCTCTTCCCTCTGTGCCCTGTCCTCTCACACAGTCGTACATCGCTTGTCCCAGTTGAATGTTGTGTTTTCCAAGTAATACTTTTTGCCAAGATGCTGACAACATAAGGAAATACAACTAGGACCTTTTGACTCCTCATGGCCCTCAGAGAAAATCCCCCAATAACATATTGTCATCGCTGTGTTTTACAATTTAGGAACTCAAGGGACGGCTTATTTTCAAACAGCTGCAACAACAATGTTCCCAGTGGTTGTTGCAAATTTCTGGGGTGATAACTTCTGAATTCAGAGAGATTTGTATATCTGATTGTGGCACTTCTGGTCTTCTTTGAGATGCCACAAAACACCTTCCCATTGGAAAATTCCCCTTCATCAAATATGGTGACTGATATGGTGAAAAAAAGAAAAAAATTGCTGAGATTTCCAACATGTGAAACATTGTATTTCTGATTAAAAACAATATAAACTATTTAATGTATTTAATGTGAGGCCTCAATAGTTGAAGAAAACTTCACCTGGTCATCACTGATGCTGCCAAGTTTGTAGACTGTTTTAATCTGTTCTACAGTTTGCTTTTTACTCTACATGTATAATTACAGCTGTAAGGATTTATGTAGATATAGGTTTTCTTTATTATGATGCCCAAAGGTGAACAGGTGGACAAGTTATGGAAGCATCTGGAAAACTGTACACTGTCTGGACAGTGTTTGATTTACTCCATGAGCTGCAGGGCTGTTGAGCAGCACATTCTCAGCACATGCTCATTGTTAGGGCTCTCTGATACACTATCAAACAGAACAACCCACAGATGCAGTTTGATTATCATCATTATGCTGCTGTGTCTTCACTGGTGAGAGCACACCCTCTCCTCCAGTCAGCTGCTGGTGGTCCGCAATTAGCCGGCCTGTTCTGTGGCTTCCCCTCACACGGTCACTGTGGTAATGCTTTATTAAGGTCCTGTGGTCATGCTGAAATAAGCTGATTTCTCTTGTGCTGCTCCTGCAGCATGTAAGCTGCATTTAGAATAATTAGTGGATGCTAAGCTTTGTAATGCCTCAGCACTGTAGTGTCAGAGGTTATAATGGTGTCTAAGTACAAAGTGGGAATGGCAAAAGTGTATTACATAATTGTAAAATTTGTAACAAAAAATGACCTTGTTTTTATGCCCAGTTTTAGTTTGTTCTGCTTGATGAAGTAGAATGACAAGTGTCTTTGTCATTGGTCCAGGAATGTGAGCTAAGTAAGAAGAGAAAAGAATGTGAAAATCTTGAGCATGAAGTAAAGAAGCGACAGAAGAGATGTCTGGATTTGGTAAGCGACCGCTGTGAGCCAGCACCTCCTGAAATTCTGGACTGTTGAGTTGTGGATCTGAGGCCTGACGAATGTGTTTGCAACAGGAGAGCCAGCTTAAGGATGAGCGAGGGAAAAATGAGCAACTAAAGGAGGAGGCAGATCTCCTCAGGAGGAAGGCACAGCTGCTCGACCAGGTCAGTGCCCACCCCCACCCCTGCCCAGACCCCTCTGTTATAGCCGTCAGTCCGATAACAGGCTCCTGTGTCGCAGACTCAGGCTGAGAATGAGGAGCTGAGGGAAGATCTCTCTGAAGTGACCGCTCAACACAATTCAGTTCTCGAGGAGAACCAGAGACTCCGTGCCAAACTGGAGAACCTAGAGCAGGTCCTAAAGGTACCACTGGAGTCTTTTGGTGGTTCAAAATCCTCAGGAAGCCAGACTTTTTCCTGGACGCCTTTTTCTCTCTCTCTCTCTCTCTCTCTCTCTCTCTCTCTCTCTCTCTCTCT
>JABUIW010000024.1:2575187-2599961 GCA_013363375.1 Menidia beryllina | reverse complement strand
TCTCTCTCTCTCTCTCTCTCTCTCTCTCTCTCTCTCTCTCTCTCTCTGGACAGCATATGCGAGAGGTCGCCGAGCGAAGGCAGCAGCTGGAATTGGAGCATGAGCAGGCACTGGCTATCCTTAAGTTCAAACAGGATGAGATCAAGCGGTTACAGCGGGTAAGAGACTCACAATCGTAGCACTGCTCAGTTTCAAGGCAATTGGAGTGGTTTGTCCAGCAGGAGGCAACCTTTGGGCACCAGTAAAGTCGTGCCAGTAGCTCACTGAGTTACATTTTTATGAGCAAACAATGAAAATTACAACGGCTTTTTAATGTCTCCTCAATCATCAGGCTCAGTTATTCGCCAAGAGGGAGCATGAAGGAGTGGTTCAGATGTTGGAGGTGAGTTTTTGTTACGCCACTGTGACAAAAAGCACATCGGAATCATTTTAGATCATGCTGGGCGTTTATTATCTGAGCGTAAATCCCTGACACGTGGTCTTTAAACTATAAAAAGGAAAGCTGATAGAGTTTAGTAGTGTCACATGAAGTAGAGGACCCCACAGCCTTACAGAAACTAGACTTATCTTCTGATACCAAGCAAGAGCGAATAATGTTGAGTACTTCCCCCGCTCTCGTTTGGCTGAAGATGTTGCGTTACGGCTGCCTTTGGTCGTTCCCATTTGCGGCAGCAGGCTCTCTGCTTTTCACCTGAACACCTGGCTCAGAAGCTGCGAGCGCCTGTACATTTGCAGCACGACTCGATCTGAAAAACCGTTTGAACAGATGGCTCCTCTGCCGCCTGGTGACTTTCATTCGTGCTCGCAGTGCGAGCCTAAAGCACTTTGAATTCAGAGTAGGAGTTGAAATCCCCATCTGCCTTATTGGCAAATCAGTTTGAAAAAAGAATAAAAACAGCTGAGCGTTAAAAGCACTACAGTGCTGGCAGCGAAACATAGAACAAAATGTCTGAGAACTCCTCATTTCCCACAGTGAATGCTGTCACGAGGGTCTGTTCCCTAAACAAGTGTGTGTGTATTTTATTTTAGGAGTTGACCCAGCTTGTGTTGCAGAAGGAGCTGGTAGAGTATAGTTGCTCCTGTTTTTAAAAAAACGGCTCGTTTCCTTCCTCCTGGCTTTTGTTTCTCTCGCTTTCTGTCTCCCTTTTTAAACCCAAAGCACCACCGCAGAAAGTCTTTGTCCCTCTTTAGAGCTCTGTTGCAGCACAGCCTTGTTCTCACTCTTGTGAAGATGAGGATGAGCGTGTGCGTCGGCTGTCGAGGGCCAAGAGACGTTCTGACCTGGACTCAGACTCCTGCCTATCTGCTTTATTCCACTATTTGATATCTCCAAACATCTTTGTTTCACAAGCATGTTCTCATTTGTCTTTTGTGTTATCTTTTGGCTAACCAGAGCACACTGGACTGCATGCAGGTACTTTGTAACTCCCTAGGTTAAATAATTTCCCCATCCAGTCCTTAAACACCCTCTAGTTCATACAGAGAGATGCAGTTTTAGCCCTCCGCATTGAACCCATGGTTCCTTTAACGTTTTACATGTAGGACAAAAAATCCCCCAGACAGAGCCCATCGTAGAACAGTGTTAGCGTCAATAGTGTGTGTAAATCAGGTCAGTCACATGAAGGAAGATAAGAGATCTGTGACAAAGTGATCATGCTGCGCAACCAGGTTTATCATATTTTTTAATCTTGTTTGATGCGCTCAACTCATCTTAGTCGAGTGAGTTCACACACAGGGTTTCAGCGTGTCTGCGCGCTGGGCTTTACGTAGGTGAGCGCTGACAGGAAATGTTGTTCAGACAGTTTCGTGCAGAGGCTTTTGTCAGACCAGCCTGCCAGGAAACTCCCACCACAGCCGGAAGTTAAATCAGCCATGTATAGAAGCTGAGTCGAGCTGCGACCAACCTCTGCAGAGTTTGGGCAAATAACAATGCTGTTTGCTGGCTTTGTTAAAGAGAGGCTGAGAAGTTGCTTGACGAATAGTTGGCTTGTTTTCCCTCCTTATAACTCAACTAGACACCAACCCACCTAAACTGACCTCTTCTCTTCCCCCCTGAAATCTGTTTGTGTGTCTGTTGTGTTGGAGGCTGATGTTTCTCTTGACAGTGTCGTGCAGAAACCTGACGTTAAAAAGTAACATTTTCCTATAGATCAATGTTTGTTTTTCTCTGTTTTTGTACATATTTGTCTCTTTGCCATGAATTTAAAGATCTGTTGGACAGTATGTGAAATTGAATGTGTCGAAAACATTCAAATTCATGACAGTTTTGAAACCAAAAGGGTTTCTGCATGGCAGTGACACATGAATGCAGTTACCTTTGCTCTCTTTTCTGATTTAGATTCCCCACATGACTATTTTACGGAAAAATCCACCTTAAAGCACACAGCCCTTTGGAGAAGGGGGTGCAAAGGAATCCAAAAGACTTAAAGACTTAACACAGTCTCCAAATAGACTTGAGAAATCAGAAAGAAATCAAGAATCAATGACCTCTTAGGTTAAGGTGTTAAAGGTGGACTTTTCCAGTTGGTCCCCCTTTGATGTGGATTTTTTTCAAAGTCTGCTTTCCTTTTTGGCTTCAAATAGTCCAAAGTACGAGAGCTGGAGGAGAAATGTCGCAGCCAGAGTGAACAGTTCGGCTTGCTGTCTCAAGAGTTGGAAAAGTTTCGACTGCAGGCCTCGAAAGTGGACCTGGCCAGCTCCAGCCTCCTCAACAATCCCAACCTCTCCGTTCTGACCAATGGCGTGGGCCTGGCGACGGACCGAGGTGAGCCGCTGGGGGAGATTTCTGTTCAGTTTCAGGGTTGGGTTTTTTTAGTAGGTATTAAGGACCTGGTGGATCATTTGGGGATACGTGTGTGTGCCTGACATTTGTTTGTATGGTCACAAATTGTAAATACTGAGCGAGGCTGAGAGTCTCCACTAAATCTGACTTGTGTTAGTTGAATCGTGCCTAAATGTCAGTTAACACCTGCTGACATCTGACTTATGAGTGTAATGTGAAAGTCTTTGATTTGCATTCAGCCACGCGTCAAATCGCTCGGTGGTAGTTTCTGGTATTTATCAGCAGGGACCAGCACTGATGGGAAGTCCACGTCCAGGTGCACTCACTCATTTTCACTGAGTGCTGCACTCGGGTACTATGACACAAACTTCAGCCGTCCGTGGAGGCTGTAATACTGAGACAGCAACAAGCAGAGATGAGATTGGTGGGTTTTCCTGTCTATGGGACAGCCAGCGGTCCTCTCTGTCCTGATCAGCTGGTTAAATAACCCCAACGTACTTCAGCACCAGATATAATGAGTGCTTTTGGAATTTCTTTTAAAATTAAGAAAAGCAGCTTCAGTGATTTTTTTAAGATTCCCTTAAGCTGAGGACACACCAGTCTTTATGAAAGGGAGGGAAAGGATTCATTACGTCTGCAACTTTTATAGCAACTCTCAGCTGGGTAGTTTAACTTCCACTTGCGCCTGCTTTTGGTGACAGCAGGGAAGTACCACCATGTGACCCAGGAAAGAAATAAAAAATCCACTTTCCTCAAATGTACTGTTTTTATCACAATTTATAGTCGTGTTGACATCAGTTCGTCTCCTTTAAAAAACAGCATAAACTCACCATTATCTCATTCTGTATATACACAGAGATGTTTGTGGGACATTTGAAGTCATTCTCAGCCTCTTTACATCCACATGGTTCAGCTCATTCCGCCTCACCTGTACCCAGATCGTTTTTCCTCTTACGCTCTCCGTGTGTTTTAGACTGCACAGGTGGAACATTGGATATGGGTGAAATAGCCTTCTGGAGTCTCGAGGGGGGTGACACTGTCCCCTGCCCTGAGGGTAACGATCCGCTCGGCACGCTCGTTTTCTGTTCCTCGTGGTCTGTGTTGGGCACGGCATGCTCTGACCCCTCACTCCGCCTGCGCCATCATTGTCCCGGTCCAGCACGGTGACCGAGCTTGTCTGTAATCCTCATCATCACACTTCATCCCACTCGTGAGGTGAAGAGCAAAATGCCTGTTGAGCGTGGAACCCGCTAAGCCCCTTAACAGCGCTGGTATGACTCACGGTGACACTGGGAAGTGTGACCTCCGACCTCAGACAGATGGACTCAGGATTTGATTTTTTGTGTGTGTGTGTGTGTCCACTCCAGTGTTTTAATCAGCCACGTTCAACCTTGAGCCACCCGCATGTCGAACAGTGATCCCGCAGGTCACCCAGAACCAGGCTCGCCTGTGAAAGCGCTCGATTGTTTTCCCAGATCATCTTTTTCTTCTCTGTCCTGCTAGATGTGGCCGCTGCTCTGCGCCTGGGGGCCACGCCCCACGCCGCCGGACTCTCCCGGGTGGAGCGCTCGCCTGTCACCAAACATCGAGAGCTGCCCGCCATCAGCGTCAGCAAGTCGTGCTCCTCTTCCGTCAAGTCGGAGACCACACACCTCACCCCCAAGTCTGACACACACCTCAGTCCGCACAAATCCAGCCCCACGCACGAGGTACCCTGCCCCTCGTTTTCTGACCATTTGGGGTTTTCCAGCTTTGATTTGACCCAAAAAACCAAAAAGTAGCGGCACATTTAGGACACCGAGTGGCCTAGCCACTCTTAAGGACTCACTCCTGGAGAAAATCTGTGGGGTGAGCTCAGGCTTTGGTTTGTAGAAGCCAAGAAACTCAAAAGATTTAGTGAGTTTCTGAAAAAATAAGCGGGGATAAATCCACCTTTAGATGTTTGCACACCCAGTGACCGGATTCAAGAAACCTCCCGCTTACTGTGTTTATATAAGAGCAATAAGGGTTTAAATGTTCCTAATTAACCAACCCAGCGAGAGCTTAAATAATTATTTCCCAGATGTTATTGAAATGGGGGATTTAAAGTGTTTTTACACATTATATAAACAACATTTGGGATAAATATTTTGCAGCACTGATATTAAATGCCGGTAACTCAGCTGCTTTTCATTCAAATCAGTGGTGTAAACTTTCGATATTTAGTTAGATTCTACTTAATCCTTCTGGAGGGGGAGGCAGAGAGAATAGGGGTTAGGGTCTCGTGTGGGAGCTCACAACTGAATGTGATGAATTTTGATGGCCGTCGGGAGTGTGACTTCACACCAGCCGTGTTATTCCCCAACACACTGAGTCACACTGTCAGGATCAAAATTTAGGATCGGCTGCTGCTACCAGCTTTTTGAGACAGAAAGGTCGGTGGTCTTTTCATCCAGCCGCTCGTCTCCCCCTCAATTCAACAAAGCTCATATTTAGTGAGATAATCCACTCCACACAGTGGATTATGAGGGTTGTGCGGTAGTAGTTGTGGGTGATTATCTTTAAAAAGGTTTTCCCAGGGAACTATAAATACACTACTTCTGTTATTGTTCTGTGTGCTGCCATTTAAATTCAAACCACACATCAGGTATTGGAGTGACCAGACTCATTCATATGGTATTATAAAGTGCATTCCATGGGAGCAGGTTTGTTTCCTGTGAGGAATGCACTAGGTCACAGTCACACCGTTTTTCAAAACTTGTGAAAATTATAGTTCAAATGAATATAAAGACTTCAATTTGTTTCATGTAATCAAATGTTATTTAGTATTTTTATAGTAACAATTTGGGTTGATTGAAGGGGTTTGGTCTAAAACTGAAAGTCAGAGGTCCTGCTGTTGCTCCTCAGGTGGACACTGCCAGTGAAGTGGACGAGTTGGACATCGACGTGGCCCCGGCCCCTTACACAGCCAGCAGGGGAACAGCCAAGCTTCAGGTTTTCATTGCCAGATACAGGTGACCCATTTTTTCCGTAGTTTGTTCAATGGGAGCGGGAACAATAATGTAACAGTGTATTTAATTCAAACAGCTATAATCCTTATGACGGCCCCAATGACAACCCTGAGGTGGAGCTGCCGCTCACAGCTGGAGAATACATCTATGTGTACGGGGACATGGATGACGATGGCTTCTATGAGGGTAAATCCGGCCGATTTTCAGCTTCATGTACCCTTTGGTCCAGGATGCTGACGGGGGTTTGGTTGGGTCCTTTCAGGTGAGCTGATGGACGGGCGGAGAGGGCTGGTCCCCTCCAACTTTGTGGAACGCGTGTCCGACGACGACGTGATGAGCGCTCATCAACCAGAAACGGCCGACGCATCCCATAATTCTCTGCTAGACAGCAGCCTGCACAGTGCCAGCCACCAGCATCACCTCCACGTGGGCGCCAGTGCTCCGGAACGGACGGAGGCGCCCGCCGCCTCCGGCCCCGCCTCGGCCCTCTCAGATTCAGCATCGGCCTTGTCTGTCCCGGCCCCCCTCACCAACGGCCTGGACTTGGATTTGGAGGAGGTGGGAGTGGACATCGTGCCTTACCCACGCAAACTCACCCTCATCAAGCAGCTTGCCAAGAGTATCATCATTGGCTGGGACCCCCCGTTGGTGCCGGCTGGGTGGGGCAACGTGTGGAGCTATAATGTGTACGTGGACCAGGAGCTGCGGCTTAACGTTCCCTTCGGAGCCCAGACCAAAGCGGTGCTGGAGCGGCTGGACATCAACCTCAAAGCCTACCGCGTGTCAGTGCAGAGCCGGACAGAGAAGGGCCTCTCGGACCAGCTCCGCTGCAGCATGCTGGTGGGCCGGGACGTGTGCGTGGCGCCCACGCAGCTGCGCGTGGAGAGCGTCACCGCCACCTCTGCCAACCTGACCTGGCTGCCCAGCAACAGTAACTATGTGCACATTGTGTCCTTGAACGATGAGGAGTGTGAGCTGGTGAAGGCTGGCTGCTACTCGCTGTGCCTCAACAACCTCTCGCCCAGCCTCCTGTACACAGTCAAAGTGGAGGCGCGGCCCCACCGCACGCCATGGGAGCTTCCCGTGGAGCGGCGGGAACACAGAAGCGCCACCATCACCTTCAGCACACTGATGGCAGGTCAGGACTTCTCTGTTATTCTTTCGTTGACATTGGGGGTGTTTTTCTCTGTTAAATACTGTTAAATACAGCTCACATTTTCCCTCCAGAGGCAGCGTTTTTATAGTTTTTTTAAGCATTTTAACATCATTCAGAGCACAATAACATCCAAGCCTAGGATTTAATGCATTGTCATTTAGAACATGGTTTTCCTCTTTTATCAAAAACAATCATAAATGTATTCATGTGGATTTTACAGTCCGCTGGTTTCTTTTTAAAGACATTTTGATTCTCAATGTTTGTTGATGTGGTTTTGAGTTAGTGACAGAACCACGATAAGCTTCTGGTTCTGTCACAGTCTCTACAGAATACCAGTTTGAAACCCAGAATACAACATTTTATATTCAGTGGAGTTCTTATTTTGACTTTACAATACAGAGACACATTTTCGGAGCTTCTTTGGGGTTCATTGAATTAAATAATGTGTTTTTTTGTTTTCCTGTGGAGGGATGGACCCAAACTGATGGAAAAACGTACTGATGACTTTGTCTCAGCTTTTATAAATATACATATTAGCTTAATTCTGAGTTTCCTCTGTGCTTTAAACCCTGAACTTAGTCTGATGACCGCGTTGTCTTTCCATTACGAAATGTGCCACAGTAAAGTACGGTCTGACTCGGCATGGCTTCTCCATTCCTCCATTACAGGCCCTTTGTTTGGGCTCGCTGTGTGAAGCTGTAAACACACAAATGAGACGCACCGCTTCTCTGTGTGTCTTTATTACATTACGTATTTTCAGCAGACACTTTTATCTGTTTAGCAAACCATCTTCGGTATTTTTATTGACTTAGAGTTGAAGATTAAAGATTGTGTGGGCGCTCTCTGGGTTTTAACATCTTTTGGGACAGATAATAACTCAGCTCCTGTCAGCGGTGACTCAAAAATCAATCCATATCCAGACACCCGAGTCTTTTATCCATGATTTGAGTTTTATACCGTCTGCCAGGCTTTTCAAATCACTTAAGGAATCGAGGAAATGTGTTGTCTTGTGCAAAGCTGTGGAGTTTTTACAGCCACAGGGGGCAATGTTGTCTGACCAATCAGAGGCCAGGTAGTAACACCTCAGCTGAGGTTAAAAAAAAAAGATGTATTAGTCAAATTTAACCACAAGCTGAACCGTACCAAACCGTACTGTACTGTACTATTGGAAAAGCACCTTTGTTTGCAATCCCCTCCCAGTTTATTGCACTTAAATGAGTTTAATTTCTCTCAATTACAACTCAATAATTGAAATTTGCTTAAGTTCCATGCCCGCAGTCTGGGAACTCAGGTATATGGTTTCTAAATGTTCTCAATGCCCCTTTAGAGTGGTAGATAGCACCTTTCTTTGTTGAGCCTGGTGTCATGAGTATCTTTCTCCATATGCACTGTATTTTCAGTGTGCAGACCACCCTATCCCATGCTAGTTTAGAAATAGTTTCTCTATGTTTGCCACTGTCTGTGGTCTAATGCCCCCCATCGCTGCAGGCCCCCCTGATGCTCCTCTGGATGTGCAGCTGGAGCACGGCCCCTCACCTGGGATTGCTCTCATCAGCTGGCTGCCTGTCACCATCGATGCATCTGGGACCTCAAACGGAGTCCGCGTCACTGGATACACCATTTATGTCGACAAGAAAAAGGCAAGGACCTTTTTAAAGATGCATTTGTTTGTAATTTGTCAGCCGGTGTTCAGTTTTCATGTTTGTGACATGGTTTTTGTTTTTTGTTTCGAAGGTGCTGGAGGTCTCTTCCCCCACGGCGGGCAGTGCCCTGCTGGGCCCCTCTCAGATCCAGTCCCTCCAGGCAGCTCAGGAACTCACTGTCCGCACCATGTCCGCTCACGGCGAGTCCTGTGACTCCCTGCCAGTCAATGTGCCCTCCAAGCTGACTGCCATCCTGGCAGGCCCAGCTGCCGCCGCCCCAGTTGTGCCACAGCTGCCCTGCGCCCCGGCAGTTGCCAGTAGTTTGCCCCCACCTCCGTCATATGGAAACTCAGCTGCCAAAGTCTCTGTGCTGCCCAACACTCTGCCATCAGACACAAGTGTCTCTGGCCTCACATTTGCTGCCAACCCTCCTCACTCAGAAGCTTTTCTC
Source organism: Menidia beryllina (assembly GCA_013363375.1). Classification (NCBI taxonomy): domain Eukaryota; kingdom Metazoa; phylum Chordata; class Actinopteri; order Atheriniformes; family Atherinopsidae; genus Menidia; species Menidia beryllina. Next base: position 2,590,939 of record JABUIW010000024.1, on the reverse strand, counting down.
TCATCTGCCTCGTACGTGAAGGCCTGGGCCAACCCCTCATCTGCTGCTTCCTTGGCTGTGTGTGAGGACACATTACCAGCAGCCTCATCCTTTGCTCCAGTGGTAATACCCTGTCGGCCACCTCACTTCAAATAACAACCCACAACACATTGATTTTCTTAGAAATCTGCTCAGAAAATGATTTTTAAGCACTGTTGAATAATTACTCAATGCATGAATAAGCTGTTTTGATTGAATATCAACAAATATAGGCTGAAACATAAACATCAAACAGCTAATTAATGTTAATGTTCTTGTTAAAAGTTTTCCTCCTGAGCAAACCATTTCAAACAGCATTGAATGGACTGTCCTTCTCGTCTTCAGGTTAACGTGACCTCCCCCATCAACACAGCAGCTGAGCCATCTCCAGTAGCAGCGCCGGCGCCAGTGTTGGAGCCACACAGAGACGCCGACAGCCCTGGAACAATACGCCCTTTCCCATCCATCACAGAGTTCATCGAGGACCCCCGTGCCAAGCTTGGGACCCCCGAGCGGGTCCCCACCCCACCCAAAGCTCCGATCGCCGACCTCCTAAACCCTCAGAGCACCAACGTGCTCCGACCTCCCAGCACGTCCCCGCTGGAGTCAGAGGTGGAGGAGGAGGAGGAGAACACCCGCCTGGTGTCCATCGAGGAGTTCCTGAGACAGGACCAAGAACCGGCTTACGGTCGGAGGCAGCAGGTCAGCCCCGGTTCACTGACCCTTGTTGATCCTCTCATTCAAAGAGTTAACCACGATGTTCTGAAAGCGAGGCCGAGTCAAACTACAGTTCAGGTTCGAAACGTGGAAGATATTTATTCACCATCCAGATTACTATCAGTTTATCTCAGGTCGCAGGTTTTTCCCATCTTGAAGCATGGCTCAGCTACTCATCATCCTGCCCTTAATTTTTAAATGGGCTCTGTGGAACACATATGGTCTTCATCTGTCATTGCAGGGACGTGTTCATTAGCAAAATAATACATGAGCACCATGATGCTTTTCCTGTATCATAGATTTCCAAAGTTCTGGGGAAATTCATCCAAACATAAGCACATTTTTGTGCATTTTGTAATGCTGTGAGCACAGAGTTTCCTGCTATCTGAGCAGATGAATACAGATATACTGTTAATAGATAATGTTGTTTTCTGTCAGCTCTTATTGTGTAACGGCCCGTTGTTAAAATGAGCAAGAAATCGGCACAAATCATTGTACATATGAGAGAGTGCTGCCTTCACTGAGCCTGTTGGTCGTCCGTTGCTCTGTGTAAAAGGAGCTCTGTATGGTTACGTTGGCAGCAGAAATTCTGACGTGCTGTTGTATCTTTTCACAGAGCTATGGCAGGGGGCTTGTGGAGCCTCCCAGCGACTACAATGCAGACAACAGTCGCTCAGACCTGTCTGACATCCTGGAGGAGGAGGAGGAAGACCTTTACTCAGACAATCTCGGAGAAGTGCAGGGCAGAGGATACACAGTTGGAAACAGGGTGAAGAAGCTTGTGTGGATCTCCATACGTGCCTGTATTTGCATGAATTTCGCAGCTTCTGCTTTTTAGTTTGTCGTGACAAGATATCATTTTAAGTTTTTTTTTTTTTCTTTTTTTTTTTTTGTCCTTGTTCATATGTGTGACCATTTTCTTTCTGCTTGCTTTTCTCTTCTCTCCATACCCTTTGCATGATGGGATTGTCCTTTGTTTGTCCTGAACGAAATATTATTTCGCCTAACCTCCCCGACCGATTCTCGCGCACTCAACCCGTGGAACTTGCAGTCATGCAAGCTGGAGACACCAGACAGTGATGAGGATGTTCTTGAGAGGATCCTAAAGCTGCCCCCTCAGGCCCACCACAATAAGCAGCTGTTCAGCATTGCTGAGGTGACGGAAGAGGAAGACAGCAGCCAAGAGGAGCATTTAGCCCACCGGAGCAGGCCTCGGCCCGGGCCCCTCCACCTTCACTCCAGAGACTCTGAGCGCCTCCACCACCCCCCCCAGCATCAGTGCCACCCACATCCGCACAACCCCCCTCACCATCACCACCTCAACAGGGATCCCAGAGCACTAACCAAAGAGGCCCAGGTCAAGGCCAAGACACAGCACAGGGTGCACTACGCCGACACAGTGGACGCCACCAGTTATCCTGAAGATGAAAACTCAAGTTTGTACGAGGGCCCCACCAGCAGGCGATGTCCTTCCAAGCTGACTCCCAACAGCAAAGTGCTGCTCAGAGGGCTGGGGGACCGCCTTAGGAGGGAGGCCATGCTCAGGAGTCAGATGGCTGCCGCCACGCAGACCAACCCAGACCAAGGCCTACCCAGAACAGTGCCAAGACCTCACCCCGTTAGCAGAACGGTGCGCACTCTGAAGTCCCCCGTCGGGCGTGGGATGGAGATCGACGTGGAATACGGAACGGACAGCGAAGAGCCGGTGGACTTCGGCCCCGGGGAGGTGGTGCTGGAGCAGATGAGCTCTGAGTGGTGGGTAGAAGGAGCTCAGGTGGAGCCCTGCAGACCTCCTCTCCGCCGAGGGCCAAAACCAGAACCAATGGTAAAGCTCAGTGCCGATTAGCTGCAATGCGTGTGTCGTCCCAGCTTCCCCGTGTCCCCTGTAGCTCTGTGGATCCACCCCGATGAGTCTTATAGTGGATAAAATTTAAGCACACAGACACCACCTCATAACCACCCCTGTGCTACCACTGAGTGCCCTGATTCCTCCAACTCTCCGGGCCCAAACTGGAAAGCAGTGCCTTGTCTGATATGCTCCAGAATTGCTGCCTGCTAAAACCAAAACAGTCTTAAAAAAATGTTTGTTCCCGAGAGTATTCAAGTTGCATATGCTGCTCCTTTTCCATCCTCCCTGGTGGCACCGGGCTTTTTGTGTCGATGATTTTCTCTGATTGTTCTCATATGTTTAACTTGTCAACAGGAGCCCGGCCAAATCCCTCCAGCTGTGGCGGGGACGTCATGGGGGGGCCAGGCAGCGCTGTCTTGTAAACCTGGGTGCTCACAGTCCAGGCAACTCAAAGGTCAGAGGCTTTCTCCTCCTTTGCCTTTATCTTTGCTCTTTCCGGTCGCCTCCCCGTTCTGTAAGCTCAAAGCTGCCGTGGAACCATGCGAGGAGATGCTTACACACTTGTGTTTTCTGTGCGAGCCTCCCCCTCCTCCGCTCTGACATGAAGGTAGTCAGATTAGCACCTTGTGTATTAAGACAGGGGTGGGGGTGGGGGTCAGCGAGAAGGAGGTGCTGTAGCTGCAGTGGAGAAGTGGGAGAGAGCTTGCTAAGCTGAGAACCGGCTTAACCCAAAGTGGCTTGTCATGATAGGAGGAAGTGGCAGATATTAAAATAGTAACCTCGATTAGCCAGCGACGAAACACTCAGCATTACAAGCCCTTCATTACCCCCCCCCACACACACACACACATCTCTTCTTCTCTGCTTTTTTCTTGTCATAGCACCACAGACTACAGTTTAAACCTGTTCACACAGCTAACTCTGCACTGCATGAGCGTGCACATGCACAGGTCGAGGAAGAGAGCGGGGCGTATTTTTTGTCCTATCTACTACAGAAGCAGGCAGGATGTGAAAGTGTGCAAGTCGTCTGCCCATGACTCTTGTCACAGATGGGCTGATTCTCCCTAATGAGATAGAGAATACGCCTCTTGAGTTCAGCTTAAATCCTCACTACAACTCTTCAAACGTGCCTCTCGCTGACATTTAGGCCTCTGTGGTGATGTTCGCCGCCCCAGCTGAGGTCGTGCTTCATGCGGAAGGTGGAACTCTGAAGCACGCCAGGCGTGAGAAGGACCTCTCGTAACGTTCTGTTTCTTTTGACGTCATGCCACAGCCTCGTCGTGAATAAGCCCCCTCATGTTTAGTCTCTGGTGTGGTCAAAACGCCGTCTCCTCCGGCGCTCGGCTGCAGATCACAAAGGAGTGCACGTTTGTCAAACAGCTCATGCAGCTTAGGATCAGTGGTTTAGCTTGATTACCTCTTTTAAGGACAGGTGCTGGGCAAACGCTGCTCACAGTAGCGCCGCGGTTGGTGGTTGGCGGTGGGGGAGGTGCATCTCTGCAGAATTCACTTCTCTGCAGCAAACATAGTTATAGTTTGCAGGAGATTAATGAGAATTATTACACTTAATAAGTCTCAGCACTGAAAGCTGAAACAAAACTTTCAAATAATACATCAAATATCTTCCACTTCTCGATTCCCAGATAGATTCCAATGGACATTTAGAAATCCTCTCCAAACTCTCATGTTTTTGTAAAAATAGCTTAAATTAATTTTAAAACAACTCACTCTCAAATATAGCAGCTTTCAGTTGCTTAGTGAACATGCTCAAAGCACATCCTGACTGCCACTCGGCTCTAACAATATCCTGATTTTATAACAAAGCCTCATCAGACAGTTCCAACGTTCAAGGAACTTCAAACAGCATCTGCAAAGCGAATGCTGCTGTGTTTCTACAAACATCTTCTCACCCGGGACAAGTCCTTGTTTCCATTTCCACAAGGGCAAAGAAGGTGGTGCACCCATATTCTCTGACATGAGAAGGCCAATGTGCCCTTCTGACTGTGTGTGCCAACAGGAGAATCAGCAAAGACGAAGGGCGACGGTGACATACGCATCTTTGTGGCCCTCTTCCCGTACGAACCTGCCAGCATGTCTCCCAATCCTGATGCTGCAGAGGAGGAGCTGCCCTTCAGTGAAGGCCAGATCATTAAGGTATGGGACAGATATCTGAGGTTTAAAAGAAAAATGGGAATCTGAAAAGGTGTTGAAACAGATTGATGTTTCTTTGATTTTCTTCTTTAATAGAAAACAACCAGTGACTCACTGAAACTATATAGAAAACTAGGCACACGTTTGGCTTCTCTGCCATTTCACCCATTGCATTTCAGTTTTCGGGATCTCTCGGTTGGTGCTCATAGCGTGTTCAATCCAGTCTAAAGCTGCCGGTCGGTGCGTGGGTCCCTTAATATGCATTAGCAAATCCAGCAGGAAGTGGAGTTTCTTCATTTTTTTATGGTTTTTGAGCAGATACTTTTAATTTCTTCTTTGCAAATGAGACAAAAGCGGGCATCAATACTGTTTACTGTTTGATTTGTTGAGGTCTCACCAGGTATTTCACTTCCACTTAGAGCAGAGAAGCTGCTGCTTTTTTGTGATGCTCACATCACGGCATTAAAATAGATTACTCTGATTCGTAATGAGATAATTAGAACTGTAGACTTCAGACTTCCATCTGAACATTTGGCTATAGTAGCTATTAGAGTTGGTCCAGTGTGCTCACAGTTGAACTTTTAAGACCATAAGTACCAGACAGGGATTTTTGCTAAAGCATCAAGTCACACCAAGAAATCCACATATTTGATGGGGAAAAGTGTTGAAAGTGTTTTGGGGGTGTCACACATCGGCTCTACTTCTTTCCAGGTTTATGGGGATAAAGACGCAGACGGGTTCTACCGAGGGGAGTCGGGTGGTCGTCTGGGCTATGTGCCGTGCAACATGGTGTCTGAGATCCAGGTGGAAGATGAGGAGACCCGGCAGCAGCTTCTGCAGCAGGGCTTCTTGTCCACAGCGGCCTCCATGGAGAAGATCGGTAAGCGTGTACCAGCCTGTGCCAGCTGTACTCTGTCGTTAGCACAAACTGTTACATTGTCAGGATAACTGTAATACCTTACCCATTAAGCCACTGCTTTTCATGTCAAAGCGGTAAGTGAAAATAGAAGCACGGGCACTGTAGAATTTTTAAATGATATAGACGCAAAAGTATTCTTTATTCTTCATGCTGACAAACATGTCAGCATGTTGTTGCAGTACGTCACGGAAGGATTCAAATAAAAAAACGAAAGCTCTTCTCTTGATGAGATTTGTAGGACTGCAGTTTGTTTGGAAGCAGACTTCTGTTAATCTTTATTAAAGTGGAGCCAAAAAAATACACATCGCATCACTCAGGATTTTTCATTTCCTACACACTCTGTTTTCTATTGAGAAAAATCCAAACCGTCTTCTTATTTTTAGTCCCACTGCATATTCACACAGATGTATAAGCAGGTCAGGGTTTTGTCTGTAAATAGTATCAGGCCAACCAGCAAATCCCAGCTAACGGTTTGCTTCTGTTCCCTGCATTTGACCCTCAGCGCTACTTACTCGCGGATGGTTTAACCTTTTCACTTCCACTTGTTCTCACTGCTGCTCGCTGGTTGTCGTCTCTTGAAATTGCTCCTCGCTGGCTTTCCATTGTCAACTTTGTCTGGTCTGCTTCTCTCAAGAGTTACACCTGTCTTTCTTTTTGGTTTGATCTTTTTTTTTTTCTTTTGTTACCCCTTATTATCATTATTTTTGGTCTCTAAAACTCCATTAAGGCACTCGCACTCATGCACAGCTTCCACGCCGCCCTGTTCCACCGCCGAAACCGAGACGATCCAAGAAAGGTGTGTCTCGCTGCAGATTGCGGCTTCCCACCTCTCCTTTCTTCTCCTCTCTGGTTTGCTTCTTTTCTCTGTCTCTCTCATGTTAGATGAAACCGCTTCTATCTCTATGCTTCATACTCAGCTCCCATGAAAAAAAAAAAGGAGTAGGGCAGAGATGGTTTCATTTGCTGTAAATGAAGACATATCCTAGACGTTCTTTTCAGAAGTTAACTGTTTGGGATGCTAATTAATTAATTCTTTTATCCAAATTCTTCCCAAATCTAAAGCACCACGTGTATGTTTTACATGTGATTGGATACTCATGTAATGCATTGCAGATAAAGCAGCAGGATGTGGCAGCGTGTCGCTGACACAAATGAAATAAGGTCTTTCTTCGTCTGTCCTGCTTCTCTGTCCCGAATGAATTACATGTTGAAACATCCATTCTCTCTGATCTCCACCTGTGCCTTTGTGTGCTCGGTGTCACGACTCAAACTTCAGACTCACTAATCATGAGACCGCCTCTCGTGCTGGCCGGTGATGTTGCTCATGCTCTGTCTCCTCACCTCATCTCTTCCAGTGGAGTCTGCGGCACTCTTGGAGGAGAGCGTAGGCTCCTCCAGTCCAGGTTTGTTGTTAACCCAGCGAAGCTCCCTCCTTTGCATGACCTGATGGACTCTTTGAGTTTGGACCTGAGGACAGCATGCGCTCACCAGCATCATAATTCATTTTATTCACTGCCACTCTACATCTCCTTTTTTTTTTTTGTCCCTGTAGCTGAAAATGCAACTTATGTAGTCTTGAAGCTGAGCTGAGAGCTGGTAGTTTTTCCTGGAGCCACGTCTCAATGGAAAATACATCATCAGAGGTCCAAGCTTCTCAATTTGACTTTGCAGTGATCTTACAATTTCTGGGATTCTCCATTTTGTCCCTCACCCCTATAATTCATCTTAATTTGAGGTCTCTTGAGATGTGTGTTTTTACAGAAAAAAGAGGAAGGAAAGATACAGTTTATGAAGCTGCTGCATGTAGGGCTGCGCTGTACTGGATTCATACAAAGGGAGGCATTGCAAAAAAAGGGCTCCTTATATGGGTGGGAAACTATTCAAACAAATAAATGAAAAACAGTTTTCAGCCGCCCTGCTCCATAATTTACACACTAGGTTTTATGGTGTCACAGTTCAGTCATTAATCATCTAATGATTTCTGCTTGTTTCCATTCTTTCTAACACCATAAAGAGCTGAGGAGCCTCTTCCTCCCTCCTCAGATGCCAGCTCTGTCACAGCAGCCCGGCTCAGGCTGCCGTGACCCCTTTTGTGGATATAAAAATGGCAACTCTCATCACTAATCTCCTGTTTTTATTTTATTTATTTAGATTTCTAATGTGCGGTGTTACGTTTCCTCAGCTTAGCATGTGGCTGAGTGCGTCCAGCATGCCGACAGACCTTTTTGAGGGCAGAGCCCATGTCAAAGCGTGTGCTCCTCTGTGTGACCTGCAGATCCAAGTCAGCCTGCCGCCCCCGCCGCCGCCGGGGGCAAGCCCAGCTCAGGGGCACGCAGGATGGTCGCCATCTTCGATTACGATCCACGAGAGAGCTCCCCCAACACCGACATAGAGGTGAGGCCTGCAGGGGCTTTTTTGCCTCCCGTGATTTGCACGGCTCCTGCCAGAGCCCAGCTCTAACGGCCGGCCCTTTCGGTTCTGACTCTGCCTAGGCTGAGCTGACCTTCAGCGCCGGGGACATCATCCACGTGTTTGGTGACATGGACGAAGATGGTTTCTTCTACGTAAGTGTCGAAAGTCCTGTTAATGGGCCAGTTTCAGCGTCAAGTCTGGCTTTATCTCAGGTTGCATTTAGCTATTTAGCTCATCTAAAGACCTGATAAGCATCAGGGGGTTTATTTCCTGATACAAAGAATTATAAAAGATGTTTGCTGTTCTTCCTCAGTCTTTTGGAGTCATTAGACACCAGAATAGGTAGTGCAAAGTATGTCTCTGTGGTTGATAGATTCATCTGGGAGTTGTTGATTGTGTGTGTCATGTAGTTTTTTTAAATCTGTTTCTTTCAGGGAGACTTGAATGGACACAGAGGCTTGGTGCCCTCCAACTTCCTGCAGGCCTTTCCAGATAATGCTCTGGCAGAACCAGCCTGTCCTCAGCCAGCACCGGAACCCAAGAAGGAATCCCAGGTAGCTTCTTCTCTCCGTCTACTGAGCATGAACGTCCTCACTCGCCTTTTTGCTCCACTACGCGTCGTTTTTAACCATTCTCCATATCTGTTTGTCCCAACTAAAGATGCATGGTTGTTGTTTTTTAATGATTTGGTGTTGCATCTTTTCTGTCTGCTTGTTTCCTGCATGGACTTTTACAGAAGCAAAAACGGTCCGTACACTTTGAGACTTGATCGTAAGTGTTTTTTAAGATGATCAGCCCTGATTCTAACCTCATCCTTCAGCCTCACTTTGCTTTGAGTCTAGCTCCGCATTAAGCATAGCATAATGCTCTCCTTTATACTTTAGTCTCTCCTACAGTTCGCCAACCCGAAACCTCCCTGAACCTCGGATTCTATGATGATACGAGTTGTATTTTTGTTCTCAAACCTGCTCTTTCCTCCTGTAGGACACGTGGACGTCCTCCACAGAGCCACAAGTTTCTGGGCCCTCGGCACTAGAAGAGGCCCCCCCCCCCTCCCAGCGAGCCCCCTCAGCCCAACAGGACGGAGCAAACAAGTTTGCAACCACAACCTGGACCCGCTTCGAGCTGGCCTTCAGTCCCTGACCCTCCCCGAGGTCCAGCTGCTGTGGAGGCCTGCAGCCCGCCCCCTGTCCCCCTTCCTGTGGAAAGCCCAGCACCAGCAGACTGCTTAGTGCAAGCAAAGAAGAAGAAAGGCTTTTTCGCCAAAGGCAAGAAGCTGTTTAAAAAACTGGGCTCCAGCAAGAGGGAATGAGTCGACAAGTCTGATCCAGAACGCTGGCTTGTGGCGTTGAAAAGCACTTTTTCCTGTCCGTCCTGTTAGCCCCAGCTGCTAGCCTGTGTGGCCAGCAGCCATCAGATCTGATAGCTGATACATATACACTTGCCTTAGAGTACCGCTACACCAGCTGCTCCACGCAGAGCAGCCGGGAACATCAAAGCTCAGCTTACAGCATCTTGAAAGCATGTAGAAGCGCATGTCGAAATAAGTAAACTTCTAAATGTGTGCGCTGAAGCCCTCCCAGTTATCGGCTCATCAGAGGCTTAAAGCGCGCTGTAATAATCCTCCAGCACAGTAGATTTAGCCACAGCATCGCAACGCAGCTGAACAGCAGACCCAGGAGTCGCCTCCACACAGACAGCAGATTCAAAACTAGCTTTAAGGGCCTGCGTACTTGTGCCACCTTATTTATTTGACGTAAACCACAGAAACAGAAGTCTCTCCTCCTCCATTAAGAATGCACTATCCACCCCGAGTGGGTGCAACACCATTCGCGTTTCTTGTCTTTAAGAGTATTTTTGAAAGACTTTGTACAGATTGTGTTGTATTAGGCTTTAGGCCCTATTCGTTAGCACCTTGCATGTGGTGGTGCGAGGGCGCGCGTCGGCCGTTTAGAGCCTCAGGACGCAGCGAGGCGCTTGTTGGACGTTAGGATTTCAGAGCATATTCATTCGGTGTTTTCAGGCCCCTTTTGTTCCAGTTGTAAGAACGTGACAGCATGTGTTTGTGGGGTCAAAACGACAAAGCCGACAAAACATTCTGATTAGCTCTACGTTTCGGGGGGGTGGCTCAGGAATGCTCCTTGTTTATATTTATGTGTGTTAGCTTTTATGGAGGCCACGGCCGAGATCCAGAGGCCTTTTTCAGACATTGACGCATGGAATTCTGATGGCCGACGTGTTTTTTCTGAGTTTGTGTGCGAGGCCCCGCAGCGTGTGCGGGGGGTTTATCTGGCTGTTCAGCTGGCTACCAGGGAAGCGCCTGATGGTGACTCCACCCGTCATTCTTCAATCATCACTCAGTTTGCCAGTCCATGTCAAAACAGGTCACAGATTATCAGCGTGACCCTAAATCTTTGTTGGACCGAAACCGGCGCGGCGTCCTCCCTGCTGCTCAGCATCCGGCCCTGTCCTCCCCTGGGATTCGTCATGATTTGAATGCGGCACGCCGGGTGGGGTTTATTGGGGGGGGTTTCTTCAAAACCTCAGAAAAACATAGCTAACCAGAGCATCACTTCCTGTAAACGTGTGTTAGCTGAGCAGTTTCAGAAATCTCGCTGTCGGTTTGTGGCGCCGCTGTACCGCCATAGGCCACGACTTAGTAACGTGTCTTTTCTCGTGCCTCCACGTTTGGAGCATAATGAAGTTCAGCTTGCAGTGTGTGGATGTGGGGGCCGACGGCGTGACAGTACACACCTTTATTAGCGTGCAGTGTAGCGGTCTGCGCCATGACACTGTAAAGTAGTTTGTGAAAGGTAGAAAGGAGCAATACATCACGCCGCGTTTCAGAGCCACTTCACCAGCATAGAACCCTTTTCTCTTATTTAGACCTCGGTGTGCAGTTTTTGAACACATGCAGTGATTTTTCTTTCTTTCATCCTTTGTGGCGCAGAGCTGTTGGGTAACGTCTCAGGTTTTTCACTCATAGTCTCTTTTCAGTGCTCGGCCGCCTGTCCACTCCGGCTGTCCAAAAGCAGCAGAATATGCCAAAATGTTAGGTGCTTTGCTCGTCACTAAAGCTATGAGAGACCGAGTTTTTCCCCAGCGGGATGGGAGGCGTTCAGTGGGTTAGCCGTGGGGGTTGTTTTTTCTTTTTTTTTCTTTTTTTGTTTCGTGTCATTTCAGGTTTTTCTTGAAAGTTTTATTTCGTCAGCGATGCATAAAAGGGAGCAAAACGATGCCAAGAACAAAGGGGAAGGCGGATTGTCAGACACTTTAGAGGTGAACTAGCCAGGATAGAGGCAAAACGGAGGCAGTACTGTACGTTTTTATTTTGTCTCTAACGAGGGATGGAGGCTTAAAAGTTGCCGAAATGAGCAGCAAACATTTGTAATGATCTTGTATTTGACGGCCTTTAATGCACAAGTAGTCCTCTTCCTGCTACAAAGCAACTAAGGAGGCTCCTCTGATGACTGAATAGCACCTAGGCCCTTTTAGGTAGTATTTTAGCTCAGCTTATCATATTTAGCCTTACACAAAGACCTTGTTTAGTCTTAATATGTTGTTTACAGGATATTTATTACTGCATGCAGACCAATGTTATACCCATGTTCGGCCTTATTTATGTTTCTGTCACATTTCATTGTTTTTTTTGTTATTTTAGGCAGACTTGTCTACAATATTTGGGCTGTGGAGTGTTGTGGAGAGGCGCTGTAAGAGCAGGGTGTACATACTGTAATGAACAGGGTGGAATATTTTCATACAGTGCAGAACACTTTTTTGTCTTTCATTATCTTTTTGTCTTTACCAGTGTAAAATGAATCTTTTTTATATAATATATGAATGTTTTTATTACCCTTTTTTTGGAAGCTCATCTGTACATAATTTTGTTAATATTGTTTTTCAGACTTTATTTTGTTTTCGGTTTGTTTTGCATGTCTGAGCAGCGTTGATGGAGGACTAGTGTATAAAGATGTAGTGCGCAGAGGACTCCTTGACTTAAATTGTGATGGTTTCTTTCACTATGGAACCTTTTTACAGGAATAAAGTATGTATATTTTCACAGAAAACACAGACAGTGTTGTTTTGTGTTGCTCCTGGGAAACAACTGGAGAGACAGGAGGCTTTTATTACATTTCATCTTTATTGAGTAGCATACAGGTAGTACATCCTGTACAGAGTTTGTGATCTCTTTTTTTTTTCAGGACGGTTGAAACAGAAAGGGGCATTAAAGCAAAAAAAGAGTCGCGCTTTGCTCACGCCACACTCTACCCATGTGAACAGGCTTCTTCAACACTCTGGGTAATGTGCGGCCTTATGAGACGAAAGCAGCTTCCTCTTTTCTGACTTCCTGTGCGGGCGCTGTGTCGAGGCCTCCGCTCTCCCTGAAGCCAACAGTACACTCATCCATAAAGTAGGAAACACTACACTGTGGCGAGGAGTTTAGTAGTGCTTTCTACTTTATGGATGACTGCACTGTACATCCATCGTTCCTCTTTGTCTTCTCCCACTTCTCTCTTCTTCTTCTGCATCTGCAGCTGAACAGAGACACCCTCCCCCATCCCCTAGCATTCAACGCCACAGCTGACATGTGAAGCCAGATAATGTGCACTTCCTGATTCTACTTGATGCATTTGCATTGTTCAGCCCGACAGATCGTTTTCTGCAATGCACGATGAGGCCTTACAAAGGTTTTTAGAAAACAACGACAAAAACCGAACAAAAAATTATAAGACAAAGGTTTGTGTAAGAACCTCGTTTGTTCTGCTTTAGAGAAGCTTTTCAGGCCAATATCAGAAGCAAACTAGCAGAGGAAGCACTATCTTGAGGAAGCCATTTTGTCATGCATGAGTAAGCTTTTCTGTCAGAACACATTAAGAAGTCTGTCAATATAAAGTGGAGAAACTACTACAAAGAGACGTTACTGGTTCAGAAACAGGGCAAAATCCAGAAAGTTAGACAAAAGATTGAGTATTTGTGCCATTATCACATTACAGGAAGCAAGACTTTGAGCATTCAATTCCGAATTTAGTATTTTAAACCTAAAAGCAAATTAACTCGTAACATAAAGAGCTCGCGACCAAATATTAAGACAGAAATATCAAGTTAATACAGAAAAATCAAGTACAGACTATAAAAAAAGACATCTTTCAATACCTGAAAAGAAATACATATTTATCATTCTGCCAAAATAGCTCCAGTCACAATGAGACGACGTGGCCCATCATACTCTACCTGTCCTGTTTCTTTTATTCTCTATTTTCTAAGTCAATTGTCCGCCAGCCTCGCAGGTGTCTTCCGTCTGTCCAAGGAGTGGATGAAGAAGAAGAAGCTGCCTCCTTTTGAACCCTCCACAGCCACGTGATGCAACCACAGGAAGAGGTTTAACAGTCACAGCCGCTCTTTTTCTGCGCTTCCGCCCTCGATTTTCCTCCTGCAGACGCCTTTTTAAAAAAGGCCGACCGAGGCTCGAAAGATTTGATGACACAAAAGTTCAGACACCCGAACGTCCCACAGTTTTCTGGCTGAGTGAGGACGGGTCTTTTTTTTCCGTGTCGGCTCAGGTGTGCTGCCCGGCCGCAGAGGCTCCCCGGCAGGGCATCGCTCAGTCCTCAGTTCAAATTCAAGGCTCCCAAAAAGAAGTAGAAAGACATCACAGCACACCAGACCTATCTGCGCCGACCTTTTAGAGCGAAGCTGGAGCTGAGTTTGTGAATTAGATCAGTAGAACAGCAGACCAGGCTCATGGCTTCTATGTTCATGTGCAAAACCCATTTTTATGCGGGAGTCCTGAAGGCCTCCTCTGAGTGTGAGGAGCTCTGAGAGCACAGAGGGGGAGTTGGGCTCGGTTTTAATGCTTCCTTTGAGAAAAGATGGTGAACCTGATAATCTAACACTTGCTCAGTTGCCTTTTACAATCCTCACAACTGCTTTTAAAAAGAATAAAACACCCAAGACTGAGTTTGTTTTGCGTGTTGGACATAAATTATTATTCTGTGGCTCACATGCAAAGAAATGTATTTCTAGCTTGACTGAATTGGAAAAAAATTCAAGTACAAATGAACTGGTGTCACTTTAGAATTTTTTGTTTTCAACAAGACCTGAGCGGTGCTTCTAACTCCCACTGACTGTGATAAAGTCAGTGGCTGTAAGGGGATTGGAGGGTTTAGAGATAGTGGGTAGATGAGCGTGTATGGAGGGGGGGGGTGTTGGTTTCAAAAAGTGAAAGGCAAGTTTCAATTCCCCCATAAATGTAAATGTCCAACTGTAAATGTCTTTCCACATAAATTACACCCCAGTAGAGTCAGTTCAGGGCCCATGCCTCAAACTGAAAGAATCTCACATTCATTTACAGCTTTACTCTCCCACTCAATCATCCACTTTTACAAACAGTATACACAGTGCACCCACCACCTCAGATCTTTTTACAATAGTTAACTACTTTATCCAACACCTGCTGTGAAAAGGTTGAGTCCCACTGCTCTGCTTTTTGTAACCAAGCTTTTTTTTTTCTTTGTCAAAGCTATTACTAGTTCTTCTTTTACCACTATTTGGTGGTTAAACATTTTATTCAGGCCACTAAAAATGCAAAGTGATGACATCTGGTCTCCACTTAGGCTTTCATTAAAGGCATAAAGAAGAACTGCTTTAGACTCATTCACAGTAGATGTGAGAATAAGCTGCTCATATCTCCTTCAGGTCTCATTTATATGGTGGCTTATGTGCTATTTTTGTTCAGAATCAAATCCAAACAGTAAATATTGCATAATAACAATAAGCAAAAAAATGTGTTGATGGTGTAGATCTTTGCTAAATGAATGGGGCACATTTTATTTATTCCATATATACTTTTTCATTTCTTTTATTCTAAACCTCTCTTAAAACTACCCATACTGTATACAAAGAAAGAAGAAAACGTTTACTGCAGAATTAATCTGTTCTTATTTAACTTTTGGCCATTTTTGCACTTTAATGGGAGGACCTCATTTCCTGGCTTCTTGGGTTAAGGTTAGGATTTTAATTTTATTTTTTTGGTTTATTCTTAACACAGAGAGAAATAGCACTCTGACATCAACTTTATCCCAGTGGATGTACCTCCTAAATATGTTCCCCTAACACAAAATAAATATACTAACGACACCATAGGGGTGTAGAGGAACAAATTACCCAAAAATCATAGAATGTTGGCCAGATGGAAATTCAAACTGCAAATCACTGATGCTCATACTTCATGTGTTTAGCCTTGTTAGGCCTTCTAATGTGACATTTTAGGATCATTTATTGAATAAAAAGGTCAATCACATAGGCCCAGATACTAATAAAGTGTCTTTGTTACTAAAAAGATGGAGAATGAGCAGCCATGAATCTTTGAATGTGTCTTTCTGTGGCCTTTAAATCTCTTATCTGCAGATCTGTGAACGTTTGCCTGTTCTCCTGTCATCCACTCTGTGAGCGTGGGCCTTCACCTTTACAGAGAAGAGATCCCACCTCCAGGCGTGAGGAGTAACACACGGGCCATTCCAAGCCCACGCTGGCTCTCCTGATAGACCTTATCTGGGCCGTCAGCCATTTCCCCTCCCTGCTGTCCAGCAGGGCCACAGCTGGGTGTCGCCACCGTCCACTGGCTTTGATCCCTCATGGACCTGCCGGCCTCAGACTCAGGCCTCAGACTCAGGCCTCAGACTCAGG
>JABUIW010000024.1:2548290-2575177 GCA_013363375.1 Menidia beryllina | reverse complement strand
GAAAAAAGAAATACGAAACATTTTATTCGTCCCCCAGTGGGTTAAATAAAGAATTAAACCAAAAAAAGAAAACATTACTAGCCGATCAGGGCCCGCCATTTAAAAGGAAATGAAAGCTTTGACCACGCTGACCTGCTCTCGGTTCTGTTGCTACTTTCTTGTCTGCGAAAGAGAGGAAGTTTTGTCAGCCTTATGAAACACAAGCACGTTCGCACAGCAGTTTGAATGTGTCAGTTCAGTTGAGGATGCCCACCCCCCCCCCTCCCGTTTAACACATCCCCTCACTTCCCTTTCTCCACGTTATCCCTGTCAGAGCAGACTGGGCTGGAGAGGCTTCCCCCTTCTTTATCTGGCAGAAGTAACGGAGCAGCCGACCTTTACTCAACACCTCTGCTCCCATCTACACTTTCCCTTTTGCTGAAGGCCCTCGTATAGCCAAATAAGGGCAAAAGCCGTGGTTGCGAGCACCAGAGAGGCCCCACTAGTGTCTTCAGTGAAGGGTGTGTGTTTGATGTGTGCAGCACATGGGCGGAGCCGAAAGCCTCCCTGACAACGCCTGTGGTCGCCAAAGCGGAGCTCTCGGTTTTGTTTTTAGCTCGCAGCTCTCGTGAAATGACTTCAGCCACACGGGCTTTGAAGAGGGGAGCTTCAGCTCACACGGGGGGAAAAAATAAAGTGTGAAACTGTGCACGTCTCTATTGGAACATGAGAGAGGAAGCAAAATCTGGTTAAAAAGTTATGGTTTTGATTGTGTTGAATTTATCTGTTCACATTACCTCCCCTTTCCCCCCTTTTCTCCTGCCTAGAGTATATTTTTTACACTCTTTCAGAGCTGGCTTTTAATCGCATAATACATGTGTACTGTGACAATAAAGAAACTGTATTCTATTGTAAATCACTTGGCTTAAAGATCAACATGGAGCCGCTGGAATTTGAATTTGTCATTTGGTTGTGAACTATCTACAAGAAAATACAAGTTTTCAGATAAATTTAAACAAGCTTTGTTCTGTTTGTGTACGAAAGATTCAGGACTTACCAGAAGCATTTACCATTTTTCAATATATTTTTCTGTTTTGCAAGCGTGTTAAATGACCGTTCCTCCACTGATACTGATCAGTGCACATCACCCCAACAGAAGGTTTTAAAAAAATAATCGTTTTTTCTTTTTTTAGCATAGCAGTTTCAAGAAATTAAAAGTTCTGTGTGAGACATTAAAAATGAACACAGGAAATGTGAAGGCAGCGGTTACATAGCAGGAGGAGAGTACATGATCTGAACATTGGTTACAACTAAAGTGAGCAATGAGGAATAGAATCGGGGCAGGAAAAAACAAAAAAAGATATGCTGTATTAAAAGATTTTGCGGCTCAATGAGTCAGCCAGCGTCGCCGTGCACAAGAGGCAGATGAGCAGGTGCTGCTGGTTTGTTGACCCCTGGCCTGAATGTGGCAGCGGAAGAGGGGAAATGTGGTGGTTCGGGAGATACTGACCTTAATATGCATCTCTCTCTTTTCTTTACACTTGTTCAGAACATTTATATGCTTATCGTTTAATATCAATAGTAATTGGAGGGTCAAATGCCGACGGCATTGCCGCCCACCTATTTCTCAGATTTATTCTGCTACTTATGATTATGATTTCATGTCTTTATTGAAAACACACTGTGTATGAGGCAAAGCAACCGTTTTAGAGCTAACCACTGCACTGAAATGGCTGTCATCCATATCAAACCCTTTCACTTGAACAGCTTCAAAGCAAAGATTGCTCAAATAAAGAGAATCTTTGAACGGTTCACGAAGCTCTTCGTGGGTCGATCTTCCTGAACCGTGCGTCTCCTCATTGCTCTCTACTGAATGGTGCAGGTGTTCCCACTGTGCCCAGAATCAGATCTTGCTCTGGTGAGGCTGCGTTGTGTCACTGTTCACTTCAGGACCACATGTTGGACCACAGCAGCTCTTGGCTCAGCTTGTTTAGTGGAGGTGGCTTCCATTAGAGTCTGTCATATGTGTGAATACATTGGTGTGTTTGGGTTTTAACTAATAGAGATGGTTTGGGCGTACAACGATGTAGAGCGACTTACACACACGTGAAGCTACCATTGAATCAGGGCCACATGTGGGAGTTTGTTGGATTTTTTTCCAGAGAGATTAAAGGAAAATGCAGAAGGATATCCTTTTAGCTCCACGTAGCTGTTTCATGGATAAAATCTGTTGAGCATCATTAGGAGAGGTATCGACATCTTGAATTTACTAAAATGAATGCAGACACTTTTCACACCTTAGTCAAGTTAAAACAATGGTCATGTAACACTAATCCAAGGTTTTCTTGATTAAAATAGTATATATGTCTATACTTTTTAAATGCAATGATAACTGTAACAGAAATGTTTGTAATAAAGGTTCTCATAAATGAACAAAATATAGATTTGTCCTTTCATTTCATTCATTGATTGGAATTTTCCCTAAAACTTTCTGGAAATTGAGTTTCTAGTTTGCTAAATGACCACTAGTCTTTGAAAAGAATAGAAACAGAAACCCTTCAAACATCCCGGAATCTTGTGGTGTTGTCTGATCCAATAAACAACTTAAATCTCTCCTTTCTGAGTCACGACAGGTTGCTGTGAAGTATTTTGTTTATGAAATTATGATGTTGTGAATGATGAAGTTGTAAATGTGGATAAAATGCTTTGCATGTCTCATAAGTAGGTCTCATCAGGGAACTTAGACCATGTTGATCAAATCTGGTCTCATTTAGGGTGTGATATACACAGCAGAGGCCACCTTAGATGCTATCCAGTTCAGGCTATTTAATTACCCCAACTTAAAGATTCTTTAAGGTTTGAAAGGAGCCTGTTGAGGATGAACCACTAAGTTGGTGGGAAGCCAGAATAGGACCCTAATCATTTGGACTATAGCTCCTCCTCTCTCCAGTGCGTTGCTACTGCAGCCCGTCCTACTCGTGTCTGCTAAAGCACTAATTCCTTCTTCTGTGAAAAAATAGAAGACATTTCAAACAAGGAGAATCTACAGACATACTGACAAGATCTTGGAGCTACCATGTTTACTTGTTTTTTAAAGTCTTGTTCAGTGGTCTGAAGCTTAAGGTTCTATTCTTAAGGTGGCCAGAAACATTTGTCTATGGAATTAAATAGGTGATTTACATTGTAGAAGAAAAGTCACTGAATAACTGGCACTATTACACACTTTTCACCAACTAACAAGCTGCTTAAAGTAAGAAAGGTGATTCTTAATGGTGCGTTTCAATCTCTAAACCAGTCAGATCTGGCACAATGCGGATGTATTAAACTTTTTTTAAAACTAATTTTAGTGATGAATGACATTTCATTTTTAAAATAAATTTATTTCATTTCCAATTACTCAAATACGTTTTTTTGCCTTGTAACCTGTGTTTATAGGAGTAATCACAACATAAAAGAATGAAAAGTTAACAGTTCGATACAAAACATAAAGGAAACGGTGCTGCAGCTCATCAGATGGCAGGGCCAGGGGAAAAGTCGGGGTTATGACTTCACAGCTGTGTCTCTGGACTTGTAGATTACACCTCTGCTTTTCAGCTCTCTCACCACACCTTTAGATAATTAGAAATAATGAGCAACACAGCTGATAGGATGGTATAGAACAAAAGTAAAACCGTCAGGATAAATGTACCTGGAGGTAGTCTGCCAGTTACTGACACTGCATATACTCCAGGCTTGAAGGTGCCTGAAAAAAAACACATCACATTTTATGTCTCCAAGCATTTTAAAAATGGGACAAAAGCAATGGGTTACACCTAAACTATGTTGACACTTGAAGAGGAGTCTTGGGGGTTCATGGAAAACCTTGATGCACTTATCAGGTGGAACCTGCCTGTATGGGGTCCAGTCAAACTTTGTTTTTTAAATTAAGTCAAGCAGTGTCAACAGCAATAAAGACAGGTTGAATCCTGTAAAAGAAAAGAGGCTTCTCTATTTTTCTATACAACAGGAACTGGACTGTCCACGGTGAAAGAAATTTGCATGTATATGTAAATAATTACTGATATTTCTTAACAGTGATGTTTTCCAACTAGCTTTATGATATAAGTTGAACAAGTAGGTAATTTTCTGTTGATTCCACTGAATCCGGATCAGGATGTAGTCCAGACTCTTACCGATTCTCTGCCATTTGGCCACCCAGCTGTCGTCAGGGCTCATCATGGCTATCACCCTGTGGATATTAACGAGATTTGTTAACACGAGGAGAATTGGAAAAACTTATACTGCAGTTATATAAAATATAATCAATGCTTTGTGTTTACCCGTCAAACGAGGAGCTGGTGCATTCATAAACCATCTCTCTGTTGCCCTTCATCTGAAGAAACGACTCACAGTTGTCGCAGCCGTCGTATTCAAACTGGTCGATGGTCTGAGGAACACAAGCCGAAAATGCCAACATTAATGCGTTTATGGACACTTCAATTCATACGTGAGACCGAGCAGCAGGAAATGGCTCGCAGTGAGCCATAACAAAATAGCGCAGTGGCTAATTTGAGTCGTAATTTTTGGTTTACCTTTACGAGCGAGCAACGAAGACAAGCCCGTAGATGGCGCAGGTCTTTGGGGACCGTTTCCAAGGCCATTCTGTCAACTCACCCAGAAAATAGGGCACAAACACCTCAAAGTACTAACAGAGTCAGGCCGTTTTTTGTTTTGTGTGTATGTGTGATTATCTTCCTGTCGCTGGGGAAAGACGTCACCGTGTTCGCCTTGAATAGGACCCATAATTAGGCGTTCTTACTATCCGCCTGAATAAAAATGTCCATCACATGACTATGCAAGACCCAGTTGAGACCGTTAAACTAAATTGATGGTAGCTCTTTTCTGTCTTTTATTAATAATATCAGTATCTCAGTGATGCTCAAGCCTCTCACTGAACACATTCATTGTTTGAATACAATATAAAGTAGAGGGTGGGCAATATTGTTCATTAGGTCAATCCACCTCCAAGGTCTCCAGAGCAGGCTCAACCTCAGAGTTACTTTAATAATTTGTATTTTGTGTTATAAATGTACTTTTCTATGTATATGTATCTATATATGTATAAGTAAATGAAGAATTATTTAAATCTTCATGACTATCAGTCTAAACATAAATGTAAAACTGTGCATGTTCATGAACTGCTTTCAAGAATATAATTCATTTTATTCTTTTATTTCCACTTTCTTGAATATTACTGGTTTACGAGAATAAAACAGGTGTTTATTCTCATAAATGTGCATCTTTCATTGTAATTCATCTTTAACCTGGTTATACTGTTCAGCAAATGAAATACCTTTCTTCATTTGAAAACGTGAAGTCAAAAAAGTAGAACCAGCTTTGTCTTTTTGAACATCTTAATATCAATCCATCCATCCTGGGTTTTGTTGAGCTTTTAACTGAACTGAACTATATTAATCCCTTAATAAACTTACTGACATGCAACATTTCTACATTTCTAAGACATTATTTTATTACTGAACCAAATGAGGGCAGAATCAGAGCTGAAAGTTAAAATGCTAAAATCACTACAATTAGATTTTTTTTAAGCACCTTTAGAGATTGAGGCATAAAGTTTAGTTTGACTGTTTTATTTCCTTGTTTTGCTGTTTTGTAATATTGTGAATCTAAACTCACTTGGTGGACTACCTGGACCAGACCCTTCATAGAGCAGGTAAAGTAAAGGAACATTTTCCTGCACTGATTATTACTACTTCATTAAACGAGGCATTTAAACTCCAAGCAGGAAGATCATCCAAATATTTAAAATATAAAAGCACTGTAGCTTTAAACCCGTGTTTGACCACTTTTTAGATGCTCTTTACAGCCTTCTGTCTCCCAGGCTCAAACTTTAGAGATTAGGTTCAAATCGCACCATCTTGTGGACTCATGTCTGACGAAGGGGCCCCAAACTTGCTAAATAAGATGTCTGGGTTCAGTGGGCTCGTTGTAAAACGGAGTAAAGTGACATAATTGTGGCGGTTGGGTCCAGAATCACTTTAAAATGGAAACGTTAGACCGTCAATAGCTCCAACGGCTCGGAGACTTTCAACGGTTTTAAGTGCGACAGACCAGGTACGTTTATCGCTATATTTCCATTCGCTTTGGATTTACTTCAGAAATATGTACAGAAATGCCAAAATAATTATCAGGCTCATCCTGTTAATAAGTTTACACCACGATACATGTATTTATATTTATTATTTTACCGCAGTGGACCGTTAGGTGAGGCCAGTGCCAATGGCAGCTATGCTATACGGTACCATGGCAAAGCTAGTATCTCCGAGCAAAGTTTAAAATGTGAACTTTTATCGGGACATTAACACTTAAATTTCAAATAAAGCTCAAGTATGACAAGTCCTTGTCTTTGCTAAGAGAGCCACTGGAATGGAAAGGTGTTGGAGTTGAGTCCATGTCCGTGACTGTGGTCTGTCTCCAGCTCCGCGGACAGAATGGACGATGGAGACCACTCCCTCCCTGACACCATCAACCCCAACAACTTCCCAGCCAAGCTCTGGCGTCTGGTCGGCAACCCATCCAACAATGCCATCCGCTGGGACGCCATGGGCGAAGTGGTGGTCATCGACCAGCAGCTCTTCGAGAGGGAGGTCCTGTCCCCCGGCACCGTCACGCCGCACGAGGACAGCTTCAAGACCACCAACTTCTCCAGCTTCGTCCGGCAGCTCAACCTGTACGGCTTCAGGAAGGCCGACCCCACCCTCAGCAGCCAGGCCGCGCTGGACGGCGGCACCTGCCACTACTTTTACAACCCCAACTTTCAGCGATCCCACCCGGAACACGTCGCTCGGCTCCGGAGGCTCACGGTGGACAATAAGGCCAAGATCCGGGCTGGTCTGGACGTGAGCTGCCGGCTTCCGAACCGATACCAGCGGAGTGGAGGCGGGGATGGCCGGGACAAGACTTTGAGAAGAAGTGAGTTGCTTTGCCTGATTTCATGTGATCCCTGAGGTCAGTTATGGTAAACTACAGAAAGAGTGGGAGCCCCTTCTGCTGTCTGACCTGTACCGCTGTGTTTGCTGCAGGGAGCTCCCCCCTGTTCAGTCCAGCTCATCCACAATCGGCCCATCCAGGTCTAACCGATAGGACCCAGGTCATGAACACATACAGCAGGACGCCGGTTCCACCGCGGTACCAGATGAGGGGTCAGTCGGGGCTGCCCCTGAGCCAGCATTACTCCGGACCGCCATCCAACTCCGGTGCCCTGCAAGCACAGCAGGACTTTCTGACCCGGGCTAACCACGGAAACACCCATTTTTCTGGTTACAATCCTCAAAATCCCCACTACCACCCTGGTTTCTACTCCTCAGGTAAGAAAAGGTTTGGCCCTGATGTTTCAGTGAACATTTGGAGCCCAAAAGGTCCAGCAGACCGTCTCCTGCTGAGTTTCCAGGTGTTTCCATGCTGTTTTGTTGACCCTCTGTCAGGAAATTCACAATGAGCTAATATTTTTTTCACAAAATGGTCAAATTCATGGATAAAACTTTCTGCTGTGGAGAACACATTAGTGACTGAGATGTACAAGTCCCTGATTTGTCTGTTTTTTTACATTTACATTTGTGTCCAAGTGTATCTGCAAACATTCTGGAGGACAAACACACCGTTGATGGTGTGTTTGAGGGAGATGTTTTTTCTCTTTTGTCTCCCTTAAAGTCTGCCACTGCTGCCATCCAAACCTCGTGGCCCCACCTGTTGCAGACGTTCAGGCCGGCTTGTATTCTCGCCAAAATTATTGCCAGGTAAGTAAAAGAGAGCGCATTCTATTGGTGTTTAATGTGTGACCTGCAATGTTTCTCACGTGTCCAACACATCCAACGTCCAAGTGACTGAAACTTCTCATTTTGCTGTCTCAGGCCGGGAATCCTGTCAGTGTGTTCGACCAGATCCGGGACCTGCCGCATAAGGAAAACCAGGAGGGGAAAAAATGCGACATCAGTTTGGATGCGATTTTCCAGATTGCGGATGAGGTGATGCAGAACTCCAACAGTACCTGTCTGGTTAAAGTGGAGACTCCTGAGAGGCCTGCCCCCGACCGCTGCGGCGCCGCTCTGTGTGACGGCGGTGGCGGCGGCGCAGCGGCCGGCTCCGCTGCTCCCATCATCATCCCGGTGCTCAGCTGCCCTGCTCTGCTCACAGCCAGGCAGCAGGAGCAGGCTGTGGTGCTGGTGCCCGAGCAGATGCCCGAGGACGCTATCTATGAGGTAAGCCTCCATAGCACGGACGTCCTGAAGGGTTCCAGCATTTACTGAAAAGAGAAATGTTTATTGCTGTTTTTTTCCTCTGCATCCCCTGAAGGTACCCTGTGATCAAACCAAGTATGAGATTATAAATGTGGAGACGAGCGACAACCCTGGGGACAGCAGTCAGGGCTGAACCAGCTGAGAACAAGAAGTACAACAGCTCTGCAGGTAAGATATTACTGAGACCCCCTTAAGGGGAAAAACTAGTAGAGGAGAAACTAAACCTAAACTCTTGGTTACGTCTCTCATTTGGACCTCAGGCGGACAGGCGTGCGACTCCCCTGGCCATGAGATCCAAATTCTCCGAGGACTTCAGTCTCCACCTTAACGATTCTTTCTTGTGTGGACATTTGCTGCTTTATTTATCATAGATCCCAGTGAAAATTACTGCTGATGTTTTACGCTTTTGTGATGATTCAGGTGAGATTTCATGATTTTATTTGAAATTATTTTTGATATTTCACAATAATCTGAGGAACGGTGCTGTTTATATCCAGTTTGAAATACAACTACTTGCACCTCTGTGCATTTTACGATTCATACGGCAGGCTTTACTTTTAAGCACTGTTGCCTGAAATGTTTTGAAAGACTTGTAATTTAGGTGTAAAAACCTTTTAAACTACACATTTTGGACACTTTGTTAAATGAAATAGCACTGCGTGTCATGCAAGGCACAAACAAAACTTCTGTGTGACAAGTTTACATAGTAGAAGTCTTTTATGAATTAGAAAAATTCAGAATAATTTAGTTTTTAAAAGATTAAATATATACTTTGGATTGTTTGCTTTGAGGCAGGTGAGCAGTTGATGGTGGTGTTTTGTACCCACCCTTTTATTTTTAACTGTATCTCCTCACGCATGAATTCTTTTTCCAAACTGTCACGTTGTTTAAGGCTCTTGTGCAAAGAAGTCTGATTAAAGTTGAGCACGTGCAGCTGGTGGTTTGTTCCTGCGTCGTGAGGAGGAAACACTAGAGGGAGCCATCGGCTCGCTGCTCACGCGCTGCTCGCCAGCAAATGCTGCCTTCAGGGACGGCTGGGAACAGTGTGTACCTCAGCTGATTATCTTCTTAAACATTATTTAGCTTTCTTGATTGAAATACTTATTGTGGTATAAATATCTTCTTTAAGAAACGGAATACGTGATAGCATCTCATAGTTAAAGTGTATGCACGTTTTTGCTTTGACGTTTCCACAAATCGAATTTACTGATATTAACATTTAACTCCTGGTTTAAAACCGTTCAGTTAGACGGACTTTCGCGTGATCTCCCCCGTGCTGTCCCGTTTCTGCGTGCCGGTGGCGGTATCCGGTATCTCGGTGGGTCGCTGGCGGAGGCCGTTGCTCCGGTGGCACGTGGAGGCAGCAGGACGGAGCAGGTAGAGTGACAATGAGATCCCGGGGGAGCCAGGCAGAGTGCGGGACTTCGGCTTCTGGGACGGCGTCCCCCCTGTTGGCCCAGCCTCTGCGCAGTGTCAGCTCTACATGAGGACGACGTGGAGTCCGGAGCGCTCCGTTTCCTCCGTACTCGTTCAGAACTTTGTCAGCCGGTTCATTTTCCCCTCGGCTTTCTCTCTGGAGGATCGGCTCTCATTTCTCTGTGCAGCGGAGGCTCAGAAATCCGGGAAAAGCACTGTTACGTGCCTTTTTCGAGAGGTTCTCTAGAACAAGATACTGAGTTTGAAGGTGAGCTACAGGTTGATGCTGGTTGAGAGAAGTTTTAGTGTTGTTTTTCTCTTTTGCATCGATTCTGAAACAGTTCTGAGGGTGAAGTGGAGGCGACGGTCCGCCTCGGTTAATAATTAGATAGAACGGAGGACAGAATTTAACAGCTTCTTCGAGGACTTTTTTTTCGCAATTCCTCGGCTGTAAAAGAGATTTCTTACACAACGTTTCGGCATCCTTTTTTCTTTTCTTTTTATCACCCAGCACGCCTTAAATCCCTCCGGCGGCAACCTGTAGCCCAGCCTTTGAAGTTCAAGTCGTCGCTTCCCAGCTCTTTTTTTCGGTGGATTTCTCCAGAACATGCGGCCGCGGCTCGGGCCCCCCAACCGCTGCCCGCCGAGCCCACTTTTGGTCACGAAGCGCGTGGATCGGCGAGCGGTGCCGTACTAACCCCAACACGGATACACCGTGACCGGGACCCGTCCTTCTCCTGGGGGGTGGGGGGGTTGGGGAAGGGGTGGGAGGGGGGGCAGAGGGATCCTCCAGCCCGGCTTTAACGCGCTGCCAGCGAGGGGACCAGCAGCCTGATGGAGCCCGCGGCCCCGCGGGGACGCGTGCACGCCCGGGTTTAACTGCACACCCCACACCGACGACTCTGGATTCAAGTTCAACAGGGCCCCCCCCCCCCTTTTTCTCTGATTTCTGGCCCTCGTGCGCGCGAGTCCGTGTCCCTCAGACCTGCGGAGTCTGACTGAGCCGCTGAATGGAAGCTCTCTACCTTGGGATTACATCTGCCGGACAGTAGTGACCCGCTGGGAGCGCAGACAGCCCACCCAACTCTGCAGGCGGTCCTGGACGTTTGGGGCCCTCTGGCCGCTTTGAAGTGCACCATGCTTGGCCGGGCCCCGCCGCCCCAGCCGAGGCCATGAGCGTCCCCCCGCGGAGCCTGGCCGGGCTCTGGCTGCTCATGGCGGCCCTGCAGGTGGTGCCGGGCCAGCCGGGCCTGGAGGCCGAGCGCGCGGCGCTCATCAAGGTGACGCTGGTCAAGCACGAGCCCGCGGGGAAGCCCATCGTGTTGGAGGGAGTGTTCGTGGGAGGAAGCGCCGGCAAAGCGGAGGGGAAGCTAATGCAGGTACAGGCGTCGTTAGAGGGGGCCTCCACGAGCCTCTGCGTGGGGCTCCTGATCCCCAGCTGCCACGCACAACACACACACACACACTCACACACACCTGCACGGTCTGAGAGCCCTTCAGAGTTTGTGCAGAGCCAAAGCTGTTGAAAGCAGCGTGGATAAGAGGGCATATTTCCTCCTCACCTCGCGTGTTGGAATTTGTTGACAGCTTTATTACTTCAACACTTGTGCTAATCAGGACGAGGAGAAACAAATAAGTAAAGGGTGTCAGAACCCCCGCAGATCAGAGGAGCTCCGGGTTGAAAACGATTATGCCGGCACCTGTTTTTGACAGGAAAAAGCTCCTCAGGTGACCATCAGTTTTGTGCTCATCACACTTTCCATCCAGCACGCGATGACAGAATATCTTAATTCCTTTGATGGGAGCGATGACAAACAGGTGTGACTAAGGTTAGCTGGTTTTTAGGCTATTTTTACTCTCCTCTGTGAAAACACAGACGGAGGCTGCCAGCTCCTGTAGCTGTATCGTTTCCAACATGACATCTTTGTTTGGCTGTAACTATTTTTGGAATCTAAGGCTCATGCAGCACAGTTAATATCAAGGTGTGGCTGGAGACCGTTAAACAGCAACAGATCATGTTCAGACTCATGTGAGTTTATCTTTTTTTTTTTTGTGTTCCCCTCCCCCCTTTTGGGTAAATGCATGCTGTTAATGTAAAGTATGTGCTCCATTCAGCGTGCATATTTGGGATTCAGGGGTGGATTAAGGTTCCTGTGAATTTATTTACCGTCTCCAGAGGAACGGGACGACAGACGCGGGGACTGTGAGATCCCGTCTCTCTTCACTCACCAGGTGTGGGAGTGTGTGCGAACGGCGAGCCAGAGGCTTGACTTTGCCAAAATTGATAAGGCTTTTTTTGGGGGGGGGGGGTGCTCCTGGTGCTGGAGAGCCACTGATGGTTTCCGGTCTGCCTAAAGCTGCTGGGACTCCGTGGATCTGATCTCGATGGCCTGGATCAAAGATCAAAGGCACTTCCAGTTCTTCTGGGATGTCCAACTTTCTTTGTGTACATGTGTGTGGGTGTGTGTGTGTGTGTTTTCCTCCCCCACGCACAACTCCTTGCACACTAAAGACAAATAAAGATAACGGCAGGTTATGGGGCCGTATATGCCCAAAGGTGTGAAGGAATTCTTCTGTTTGTGACACCGTTCCTCTCTCCCCCCCCCCCCCCCCCCCCCCCCTGTCTCGATGCCGCTCTGTTGGTGTTCTCTGCTGGTTGGTTGTTTCCGTCCGGCAGACGCTCTCCTCCCGGGCCGTCCCACAGTGCACTGAGGTGGTGTTTTGCAGCAGGATGCTCTTTGTTGCTGTGCAGACCTGTTTGAACAGGTCTTTTTCCCCCCTCTCTCTCTGCTGGCAGCTTTATGGTCCCGCTTTATCCTCTCGTCTTCCAGTGGACGAGGAGGACGAAGGCTGGGAAGTTCCAGACATTTTTTTTTTGCATTCCCTTGTTCAGTTTCTATCTTAGTTCTTCTCTGTCTGTTATCATAAAAGGGCAATAAAATGGTTCCTGCAGGGCTTATAGAGGTCCAGTCCTGCCGGTCTTTGTCAGTATTTGTAGGTCTGAACCACGATGACGTGATCAACCACTCGCCTAAAGAAAGCTGGTTGTCCCTCAGGGAATAGTAAGTGTTCCGGGGGTAAAATGGTGGGATTCTCTCATTAAATCACCCCATCCTACGTTCATGATGTTTGCTAACGCATAAGGGACAAATCCATCTTGCTTGGGATAAAAGGAGTTCACAGTTTTCTTTAGTGCTTCCAAGTCATGAGACTCCACTTTGGTATGAGTCTCCCTCTCATCTATTAAACAGCGATTTCTCTGGACGCGCGCCCTGTCCTCTGAATGAACACGCTCACTGGAACACTCTCTGGGGTCTCGCCAGCGTTATTTGGACAAATAGAAGTGCTGAGGAATTTTCCCTCCCTCTCCCCTCCAAAGGGAAGCGCAGTGATCGGCGGAGAGCTCCACGAGCCTCCGAGATAACGCTGAGCCCGGGAGGCCCGGCGCTGACCCGTCGCCATCTATTTCCACTCAGAGCCGACTTGACTTTCTTTTCTACCTCGTTTTTTTTTTTCCCCCGCTCTCTCAGATTCGGTACTGACCTGTGAGAGCTCCCTGAGACACATCGTGTGTAGTCAGGGTCGGCCGAGCCCCGGTTAGCTCAGCGCCACTACACATTCTTTCGTCTCCCCTCTCAGTGTCCCAGAAGGTGCTGAGTGCCTCCTTGTCCGTCCCTCCCGGGGGCCCTGGCCCGTCCGAGCCCGCTATCTGAGTGCCCCCCTCTCAGCCGGCCCTGGGTCCAGTCGTTTGGGAACGAGGGATGGGAGGGCGGAGGGGGCGCTGAGGGAGAACATCAAAGTGTGTCCAGCTCCGAACGTGAGCTGGGGTGATTAGAAGCTGAGACTGTTTACACTGCACTTCCCACATGGGCGCTCTCGTCCCCCTCCCTCCAGATTTCCTGTTCCTACTTCCTATCTCCCTGGATAAGATAACAGCCCGTCCAGGGCTCCTCGGCCCCTCGCTGCCTCTCACTGCGGTGCATAGGAAGCTCAGCATCTCCACTCAAACCCCGCCTGGAGCAGGACTCCTCTGGAGCAGGACTCATCTGGAGTGCCTGCCGGGGCTCTCAGCCTTCGCCGGCCTGGGGAACGCGTCTCTGGCATTACGTAATGTGGTGCTTGTTGTTTTTCATCTCAGACAAACTCCTTTTCTCGCCTGCTGGTGCCTGCCGGGAAGGTGGCCCCCCCCACACCTTATCGGTCGTCCGTCCTCATGCGTCTCACATGCAGCGGCAGAGCTGGCGTCCACGCCAGCTCTGTTGGCGGTGTCCCCCCCCCCCCCCCCCTTCCACCCCCCCTGCTCTGTGGTTAAACTCCCCGTTACATAAAGTTATGAATGAAACAGCCCTAAGCTCCCAATTTCCCCCGGCTCTGCCTGGGCAGCGAGGCTCGGGCAGTGTGCTGCCTCTGGCTCGGGGCCGCCCATCCCCCCCCGCACCCCTCCGGCCCCCTCCAGCCTTTTCCACGCGAGGTGGCTGCCGGGATGTGCCCCAGGGCACTGGGAAGAAGGGAGAGGCAGGTAGAGGAAACAGGGCCGATCTCTTCATCCTGCGAGCGCCCTTCTTTTTTAGTCATTAGTCCAGGTCTGGAATTTCTGAATGTTGCACAACACATTCTTGTCTCCCTTTCATAGCTCTCCCCATGCAAATAACCGGAGAGGGCCTCTGCTCCTCCGGCGTGCTCTCGGGCTGCGCCGCTTCCTCCTTCATATTTCCAAAACAGATACATTCGTCATGTCATGTTTTGTTTTCGGAGACGGGGATGCGCGCCTCCCGAAAAGCCTTCCTACGGAACATGTGAGCCGCCGCCATGTCCGCACGTGTGCCGGCGGGAGAACGGCGCGGGTGCCGTCCGGCCGTTCACTTCTAGCCTTTTGACCGCCTCTCATTTGGGAAACCACTGAGAGACGAGTGGGCGAACGGCCCTTTTGAGTTCAGCCATTATACAATAGCAACGCAGAGAGTTAAGTCCCTGTCCAGAGCCGGGGCTTTGAGGGCCGGGGCGGTCCTCTCTGGCCAGCCGGGGCGAGGCCAGCGAAGGCTGCCGATCCTAATGGGAAACGCACCAGGAGCGACCTTTC
Organism: Menidia beryllina; assembly: GCA_013363375.1. NCBI lineage: Eukaryota > Metazoa > Chordata > Actinopteri > Atheriniformes > Atherinopsidae > Menidia > Menidia beryllina. The sequence continues at coordinate 2,560,408 of JABUIW010000024.1, read as the reverse complement.
TGAGCCTGTCCCCGACAGACCGGGTCAAGTGGACCACCTGTCTCTTTCCAGTTGAAACCGATCCACCGGGAGTCCAGAGGAAAGCCTGCTGATCCGCAGTGGGTGTGGGGGGCCGGGCCGGCCCCTCCCCGGGGATCAAGGCCACATTTTTAGAGCTTCCAAGAGAACCCCGCCGCAGCAGGTTATAATTGTGCTGGAGGACTGGTGTGCTCCTCGTCAGAAGGTCGGGAGCAATGCTCCTTTGTTCACGATGAGTGAGAGGAGGCGATAAGGGCCGTGAAAAGTAAAGGCTGTGAGAAGAACCGAGAGCAGGAGGTTCTGTGTCAGTGGAGCGTTCGGAGGCAGCCAGGGGCCACTCTGAAAACAGGGAGCATCAGAACCTTTTTGAAAGCTGAAGGAGGAGGGATGAAGATTGGGGCTTGTGCTGCAGGGCCCTCAGAGTCCACCACGAAATCCTCTGGACATCACAGTAGTCAGAGTCAAATGTGAGGCAGCTGTCCCACAGCTGAAGCTGGGCTGAAACTGGCCCATGGACAGGTCAGTGGTCCAAGACACAGCAGCAGATCCACCAGAGGGTCTGAGAGAGGAAAGAGTCGAGGAGTTTCAGAGGTCCGGTCAAAGTCCAGAGCTGTGCTCAAACCAGTGCTGCAAACCTCAGTGAGCTGAAACAACAGCGCAAAGAAAAGAGGGCCAAAATTCCTCCACAGAGACCCGGCAGTCTGATAACATCGCATAATTCTGCTAAATGTGGCTCTGCAGGCTGCTGGGTCAGTAGTGGACTCTGTCCACCACAGAACCGTTTAGCCACCAGCAGAAAGTGAACAGCGGGGGGGGTTGACCAGCAGGGACCGGCCACTGTCAGCAGCCGTAAGCCTTCTTGTTGCGATCTTTCATCATTTTTTAATTAAAGTCATGTTAATTTTAGTCACAAAGTCACCCCCCCCCTTCTGCCCCGTGGCAGTAACGGACTTTCCAGCTCTCTGACACATCAAAGGCTCCAGAGCCCCTCCGCCGTTTTTCAGCCGACTGCTCATCTTGTTCCTCTTATCCCGGCAGCGCAGCCTCAAATTCCTCCTCCTCACCTCCTCTCCTCTCCTAACTAGCCCTCTCTTGTTTCTTGACAGCTCTTTAAACTGCTTGTAATTCATTGCATGCGCTTTGGTTTCAAGGACAAAAATGGCTGCGTGCTCTGGGCAGGCAGGAAGTGCTCCGTTTTTCTGGGAGCCCGGAGGAAAAGAGTCATCAACACGCCACAGATAAACGCTGTCGGACAAACTCCCCGGCCCCCCCCCCCCCCCCCCCCCCCCCCCCCCCCCTCTCTCCCCCCTAACCCCCCCCCCTCTTTTTTTTTTTAAATACGACTTGGTGCTGGCTGTTTTGAGAGCTCCCAAACAAAGCCGTCTGACGTTATGATAGACGTGCGTGTTGGAGCGGGGCTGTGAGCAGAAGCTCATTTTCTACTTTTCTGCCTGAACGCTTGGCTCAACGATCCGCAGGAGGAAGAGCTTTCACCTGCGTGATGGTCGTTTTTTTCTGTGTGTGTGTGTTTGTGTGGAGGCATGACTGAGTCCACACACAGAGAGAGAGAGTGTGTGTGTGTGTGTGTGTGTGTGTGTGCGAGCTGGGGCTCTCATACTGAGATCATTTACCAAACTCTATTAAGAGAGATCAAAGTGACTTAGATCTTTCAGTGCAGCATGACTACAAAAGCCATATTGTAACCCCAGATTAAAGGAGATAACGCAGCTCAGAAAAATGCTTTATGCCTCCGAGTCACATGGTCACTTCCAAACAGCGAACAGCATGTCCTCTTCTTGACCTGCTCCTTCTTTTTTTCTTTTTTTTCCCCAAAATGCTCCAGTGTTGGTTTGGTAAAGGTCGACCTGCTACCGGGGTCGGTGAGAGTCGTGATTTATCGATCCAGCAGGGCAGGCTTTCCCCGTCCGATCCCAGAGCCTCGGACCAGCCATGGTGCCGGTGATGGTGCAAAGGCTCACGCAGCCTCAACCTCAGTGGTTGTTTCCTGTGAGTCCCTCACAACGAAGATCAACCCGTCAAGACGGCTGAGTGGAAAAGGGCTCAGACACAAAGAACGCACAGGCCCGGGTCGAAAAGACCGACCTGCAGTCCAGCTGGGCAGCCTGCACACACCGTTCCCTGCTCACACTCTTTGGCAGTAGGTCAGACTGCAGAGTTCCACATGCTCCTTTAGCTGTCGGTGACTTTATCTGTGAAGCACTTTTTACCCAAAACAAGCAGCCCAAAGTTCCTCACATGACCAGACGGGAATGGCACGAGTAGAACATTCTCCACATAAAACATTAGAAGAACGCGCACGACAGCCAAGAGAGGGAAACCGAATAAACAAAACCCGCGGATAAAATGCAAAATGTAACATGAAACCATGTGGGTGAAGCCATAAAAGGAGGAAGACACATTTAAGTTGGAGACTTGAAGACAAATGTAGCGCTCAGCTATGCTGGACCTGTCGCAGGGCCACACGTGCACAGATCGGTTTGTGGACGCCTTTCGGCATCATAGTGAGAGGACAAGGAAAAGCTGTGTAGATGTGCTCTAAAAGAGGCGTTTATTTAAGTAAAGCATGGAAATGACACGCATAATCCATCACTCCTCTACAACAGCCTTCAGTCTCCTCCTCTGCGTTTCTGTCCTATCAAAGACCCCGTTGTTGGTTCAGATGTGTCCCTTAAACAGCAGCCAGGGCCATGGGGACCCCTCGGGCAGCTCCCCACACCCGTTGGCCCGTCCCCCTGAGGGGTGGAGCCCCTCCAGGGTCCCAGTGCAGGGCCCTGTCCCCGTCATGGCCGCCCGAGGGAGGGAAACGATCTGTCCTGAGGAAGCACATCCATACTCGCCTAACGAGATCTGGTGAGGTCTTATTCTGCAGCCGGGAACGCCAGAGAGTGTGTGGACACGTCTTTCCGGGAGCGACTGTTGGCGTGCGCCAGGCCCCGTGTGGGGCTCCCTCCACCTAACCCCACATCCATCAGCTGACCTCGCTCCACACTCCAAAACCCAATCAGCTACCACCCTAGACTCTGCCTGGTGGACGTGTCCACGATAGCCGTACCAGCTGGCCGCGACCCCCCCCACCCCCCGACTAGCTGCCCCTAATTAGAGCCAATCCCTGGCGGTGCCTCCCTCTCTTGTCCAAAGCGAATAGCTTGGCACCCCAGAGGAATGCCGGCAGCAACAGTGCGGCGGCGGCAGCAGGAGGCATTCTGTCAATCTGAAACATGTCTCCTTTATCTCCCGGCTGTGTTGGTTTTCCAGCCAGTGTCCTTTCAGATTATTCCCTCTAAATGGCCTTGACCACAGAGCGGGACTCTGTGGGGAGGCGATAGAGCCGTTGGACTATCAGCTCCAGGTGGGTTACGTAAGCCGAGCGTCCATGTGTTTGCTCTGCGCCGGGCTTCCTGTCAGTCAGTGGTCAGCTGAAGACGAGGAGGGCGGGTCAAAGGGGCCGTGGGGGGGGGGTCCTGTCGGGCCCGTTCACCTGATGCCCCCCCCCCCCCTGTGGGAGCCGCTCCAGTGAAAGTAGAGCGAGCGTCAGTGCCCGGCTCACGAGGCGTTCCAGGGGCCGCACGGGGCTCCTGGGCTCTGTCTTTGTTTATGCCCGGGGCGGCCAGGCCTCCTTCCCTCAAAGGCTGCTATTTAAACCCCCAGATTGCAGTGCGGGAGCGGAGTGCCGCGTGGTGTTGCCCTTTGTTCTGGGCCCTAGGTTAAGGCCAGCACAGCGTGACACCGCAGCAGCCCTGACAGCCCGCTCCCAGAGGCTGAGGCGGAGCGGCGTGCGGTCGGCTGTTTGGTCTGCTCACTCTGAGATTAGCAGCAGGTTGGCAGAGGAGCGGGTAATGACATGTCTACGGCTTTCCGAGTCCTTGGACTGTCTGAGGCGGCCGGGCTGCTCCAAAGCAGGACACACACACACACACACACACACACACCTACGCTCAGAAGCGTGGCCCCTCTCCTCCTCCCAGACCACGGAGACCAGTCAGGAGCCAGGCCCACGTCCTGGTAGCTGAAGGTTTCCCATCCCTGCCACACGAGATGTGACCTGACCCTCCACCAGCTGTCCCGGGGGCACAGACTGCCTTTCACTACCGCCGCACCTCTCGGCATGTTTTTAACAGCAGGGGAAGGAGGCGACGCGTGTGACCAGCGTCAGGCCACAACAAGCCGCCGCTGGTGACGAGCTGGAACTCCCATTTAAAGCCCAGACGCTGCATCCGGGAAGCGAGCGCCCGTTCAAAACACTGTTTTTATAGATCCCCGTTGTGGGAGCAGATGCGAGCTCGGAAGAAAAAAACCCATCTGCATCGCTCTAATTTAGGAGGCGACAGGTTTGTTTTTGTGCTTTTTGGAGGACTAAAAGTACAGTTTGCTCCCCACTCTGGAGTTTATGAAAGCCATCACTTTCTGTGTTCTTTATGAGTCAACAGCATGTTTACAAAGTTCCAGTCCAGATCTAAGAGCCCGGAGCCGAGCCAAGGGCTCCAGCGCGCCGGCCGGCCTATGGGAGAGGGGTGGTGGGAGGGCTTGGCTGCCCTGGGGGCCGAGATGAGTAGCGTGTCCACTGCAGTGCTCTGACCTACCTCCACGCTGCTGACTTCCACTGTTTGCCCGCTCGGTTAACTATTAGCAAAGGGCTGTGTACCTTGGCTGCAGCCCAGCGCTCTTACACATACTGTGCGCCATTATCAAAGAAGACCTGCCTTACAAGGCCTGGAGCTCTTCCAAAAGGCCCACAGGCCGATCCCGGAGCTGTTCGGCCTCCCTGACCGCAGCGCTCCCCTCCTTGCTTTTTTGCTCTCTGGCATCTTTATGGTCCCTGAGTATCCTATGTACTTTCCTTGGTGTGGTCACAAAGTACAGAAACAGTAGAAGAGTTTGACCAGAAAGCCACGGTTGATCTGAGGTCATGTTGTCACTCTGTTTTAGCAGAGAATTTGACGGATTTTACATTTGGTGCACAATCTGAATGAATCCACTTAACTGCTTAAATCCAAATAGGATCCAATAACGAGATGTCTGGTTCAAGGTACCCTCAGAAATGTCTGGGTTCCCCCTATTGAAAGGTTCTGAAAAACAGCCATGGAGGTGATAAATTCAACAGGAAACCCAGTTTGTAAAATAAAGAAATAAAAATGTAAAAACTATCTTTGGAAGTGCTGGAATCCCAATTTTAGTCCTTCATTAGCCAGTTGCAGTGGATGCAACAGAAGATGTCAACACAGATTATCATTATTTGTTAGTTCATCGGTGTGCAGGGAATAAATGGATACGTATATTCTCAGAGCCGCCACATCAGCCCAACCTCTGAGCCCACTGACATGGACTTTCTTTACAAAGTGAGTCAGAACTCACTTTCACAATTTCACTGAAGTCTGAATTCTCATAAATCAATTAATGAAATTCATTCATTTAATTTTGGTCGTGTTGGAGAGGCCAAAAAGGCAGATGTTAGTTCCCGAAAATATGTAAATGATCATGAAGCTAACTGTGGTATTTCAGCTCCCGGGTGAATCAGTGCTCTTCAGATGTGGCCATAAGCTCTCGAGGTTTAAGTTTCCCATCGACTATTGTGCTGCTTTTCTCCAGGCCTGAACGTCGTGTGACCACAAAAGTCAAAAATAGAAATGACTCTCGTCAACTCGTCAGCTTAGCGCGGCATCGTTTTTCCCCCTTTTGTGTGTCATCTTCTGCTACTTTCTAAATTTCCTCTGCACAGAGAAATGAAACAAGCAGGTTTTGAGGAGTACTCTGGAGTACCGGATGAGGCCGGAGAGCGAAGGCTTCGCTTGGTCTGAAGAGACGGGGCTTTGCAGAATGGGCCTCAGGAACTGTGGAAGTCTCTGCTTTTTGCTGCAGCCTGAAAAAGGCAAACAGCTCCTGCTCTGTGTTCTGGGATCGCCTGATTCTCACAACAAGTGCTGAGTAGCACGGCGCTGTTTATGGTCTCAAGTAAGAGAAGTAGACCAAAAGCTGTGAAACCGAAGAAGATCCCCGTTTTTTTATGCCTCTCGGGCCCAAAGGCCTGTTTGCTGCATCTCCTTCATAAAAAGCCATCCATTTTCTATCCCCACGATTGCAAATGAAGGTTAACTAAGTTGGTAAAATGGGCTGATTCTCTCAAACTTATATTCCAATTTATTTAAATAGTTCAGTATAATAATATAATATATTACATTATATATATATCATATATAATATATATTATAACAAACCGATAGTTTAATAGAATAGTTCCGGTTTTCCCCTTACATTCTATTCTGTAATAAAACATCTATCCAGGTCTTCCTATTAGCTCCTGTCCCCTGGTGTAAAACTCAGAAAGCAGAGCTGCAGATCAATCAGTTGTTGACTTAGAAGTTTAATGATTACGTAAGCCACTGGCCTAGTTTGATGGATTCACTATCTAATCTAATTACATTACCAAAGCTGTGAATTTCCTTAACCAAGATAGAGAGATGCATGGATCACAAGAAAACAATTTAATGTGAGGATAATTACATAATGGTGTCATTAGCCAGGCCTGTGAGGACCAGAAAATCCCAATTAGTTATTTCAAGATAAGGACATGCTGAAAGTTGTGGGTGAGTTATGAGAAAACAGGGCCGGCTTTAACGTCCATCGCTGCACTAATTACATCCTGAGAGCAAACGGCGCCAATAATCTCCTTTTATGGTCTGGCACGGGTACGATGTCATATGACGGCTTTGTCTCCCCGTCCGGGACATTTTCAGAGCGTCTTCTCTGCGTGCCTGGACTGAGCGTCCGGCTGGCCGCGCGGCCCGCCGTCTGAAGTTCCAGCCTCCCACTTGTGTGCCTTCGTGTCACAAGGGATTTATTACAGCGCAGCTCCAAAGGTTTGCAGCGCCGGGCACATGCGGGCCAGATGGCGTCCCCGTTTAGAGATCACTATTTGATGCATGTGTTGTGCCCCCTGTTGGTTGATGCCGATATATGGCCGCCACATTGTTCCTCTAAATTTAGGCCGCGTGCAGACTGCCCCACTGTCAACCGAAGCTGCTGTTCCGTTTTGATTTACCTCGAGTGTCCAGGTGAGCGCTGTGCACGTGTGCCTTCTTTAGGGCGTTGTGCGGCTCCGCCGATACGGTGGCGCCCTCATCGCCACGGCAGGTGCTCGCATGGCGCCCTCCCGGCATCTCGCTCCTAAACAGGTGGATGTTTGTCTGCGTTGAAGTCGGGCTCAGACTCTTCCCCAGCGATACGTAAACACAGGGTCCTTTGAAGTGCACGTCCGGCATGACGGAATAAAACATGGATCCTCGGGGCTTTTCTCCTCCGGTGCGCCCCCCCCGTCCCCACCCCGCCCACGCTGACTTCCTCTCCCCAGCAGGACGTCCTGGTCTCTTTCATCCCGACAAAGCGGTGCGGACAGCAGCCTCTAATCGGAGCCTTATCTCTGGACTCTAATTAACTGCGAGGCGTTGCGTCCCCGCTTTGTCGTCCCGACCTTTTCAGAGCCAGGGGGAGGGATGGTGGTGCACACGACGGCAGCGCTTTGAGGGGGGGGGTCTGAGTTAGAGTTAGCAGCGCCGGGGGTCATCGGCTCACCGACTGGATGTGCTGAAGGCTGGGAAACAGTCAGCCAGGCCGGTGTGAGAGGCCTCTGCTGCTCAGCTGATGGTGCCACAGGCGGGTGTGAGTTCACACTCTTCCCATTGGCTATTGTTTCATCTCCATAAGGGACACCAGTCTCTGACGCCCAGCGCGGCTCTGACGCCCAGCGCGGCTCTGCCTCCGATACCACTGCAGCTCCACCAGGATCCAGCCTGGGATCTCGCGCAGGCCGCAGTCTGGTGAAATTCCAACCCTCGGGTTCAAACGGCTGCACGTGTGCATAGCTGCGCGTCAGGTGCAGTTACTCACTGCTTTCCCAGCGTGGCATCATTACACCGAGGAGCCTTGTTTACACGGCCTGGAAAGCGGTGACTGGTGATTTTACTGGTGGGTTTTACACACACCACCCACAGACTGGCAGCAGGCACGCAGGTATTTTACGCCCAGCAGCGCTTCCAGGGAGAGAGAGAGAGAGAGAGGGAGAGGAAGAGAGGGGGAGGGCAGAGCCCTAAAGAGGGTTTCTCCTCCACACCTACGAGGCCTTTGTATTCCGGCATAATGATTTCCTTTTGGTTCACCTCTGCAGCCTTTCAGGGCAGTGAAAGTGGATCTGCAGAGGGCCTCTCCATTACATAGCCCATCAGATAGGGAGCGCCAGATAAGTCCCCCCTGTATAATAAATGTCTCATATTTGATTTTCACAGGTGGGAGCGATCTCACAGTACTGTAGCCAGAGAGCCTCTCCGGGGACAGCTTGCACAAACACCTGCTCTTTATGGGGAGAAGGACACGTCTTCCTGCCTTTTCCCCCAAACAGAAATCCCCCTCTGAGAGCCGCGCCGCCCTCATGGGGGCGGCTCCCCCCTTGGCTCCGCTCCTTCTCTGCGTGGAAAGGTGAAAGGTTAACACGCCCGCACTCTTTCAGCCCGAGCGGCCTGGCGGAGGCTTGCACGGCGCGGATCGTAAACGAGCTAACCCCCCCCCCCCTCCCAACCACCCACCCAGAGCCCTGGGTTCAAAGTTCAGGCCCGGGCCCCGCCAATCATTGACACATAAAGGCCAGCCGCCGCCGCCGAGGCAACAGGCAAACGCGCCTGGAAATCAAAAGCGAAATGCTAGAAGGGGCCGGCAAACGCTGATACGTACGGGGAGAGTAAACAGCGGCGGCAGAATGTCAGGCCGCCTTGTTAGCGCGGCTCGCGTTGCACGGCTGCGGCGTGAGTTATGCCCCCCATGCGGCGCGCATTCCCCCCTGAGTGACCACCGGCAGCCCCTCAGGGTGACGCCTTCTTTGGGGATCACTGGCGCCCCCTCCACCTGCCACCTGTCCCCTCAGCCCAGGCCCGTCTCCACGCTCGCCCCCCCCCCAGGGGCCGCTAGCAGTGTTCGTGTAATTCCTGTGGAAGGCCTGGGAAAACCGTGGAAAAGCCTGGAGTGCTGTCAGAGTTGTAGCTTTTCCTGCAACGCGGCACTCCCCTAATCAGTTTCTGTAATTAGCTTTAACTCAAGTCCTGCATTCCTCTGTCATCCATTCATGAGACGGGGCAGGACAACTTTCAGGTCTCCGGTGCTTCACTGTCATTTAGATGGTTAATCTAGAGCAAACAGAGGATGGATTCTTAACGCCAGGCAGATATTCTGAAAGTTTGTTTTCCCAGCACTGAAAATAGCCAGTTATAACTTCCTCTTTCAAAAAGAACATAGATTAGATTAGATGAGTTTATTCAGCCATTCAGTAAAAACAATACGGCCGATATATCAGTTTTTTCACAATGTAAACAAGTTCAAACGTCTGTAATGATGAAATGGGAAGTTCCCCATTAAGAGTCTCAACAGGGAGGCCATTAACCACTTAGTAACCATCATTTTCTAAACCATTCCCATTTCTTCAGGCACAGTTTAATAAATTAACCCTAACAGCTTGACATCTTAATTAATTGTTTTTTGCTTTTTGATGACTAATTTGCAAATAGCTTCTTTCCATTAAACATCAAATTGGTTGCATACATTTAATTTTAAGTGCACAAAGGAGTCCAGAGACTATGAGTCTGTGGCTGAGTTACCTGAGACGGTGACCCCGGGCCTGCGTTGTTGTTGCCACTGTTTGTATCCAGTTGCATTGGAAACAGGCATAACCCCTTTTATCTCCCTCTGTTTCCTCCACTATACAGATTCAGTCATTGTAACCTGCACGCTCGGCTTTGTCCCCGCCGACCCACTTCTTAAGTTCCCTATATATTTAGATCTCTTATCTGCTATCGTCATGGCGATGCAGAGTAAACAAACCGTTTGGAGGGCTCGCTGGGACCTCGCTCCAAGTCTTTTGATCAGAGAGGCTTTTTATTCTGCCAGCTAGCTTGAGAAGTGGAGCCGAGCGCAGCAGCCGGAGCAGACGTGTGCCTGAATGAGAGGGACAGGGCCCCCAGATAGTCATCACCGGCCTCAGTGGGGAGCATCTGAAACCAGCTGAACCTGGTCCCCACCCCACATGCCTAGCGTCCGATGCGGGCTGACCGCTGGCCTCCCCTGCCCCTCTGGAAGGTCAGGGTTCTCAGTCTGTGTCGACATGCCGTGTAAAGGAGAAATCGCTTGTTTTGGACACCATTACAGAATTACATCATCATCATGCAACATTTTTTTTACAAATCAAAGTGGATTTTAGCAGATTTAGTTGACATTCTCGACCTGACCTTCAGCAGTTTCAGAGTCCGAAAAGCAGTGGTCCAAAGTTTCCACATAGCCTTTAGCAGTTCCACGCTGGTTGTGCAGGGACCCACTGAAAGAGGAACTGGGGTTTCTCAGAGTTTTGAGGTGGATTGTGCAGCAGACTTGATATAGACTTGATATTGATGCCAGGCTGGCATCAATATTCCAACAAGAAAAAGCCAAGTATAGCCCCAAGAAAAAAGAGCACCTTTAAGAAAGAAAAACACAAAACTTAAGGAGCAAAAGCATAAGGAGATGCAGTTAATCCCTTTTAAATGGCTACATTTGTCATAAATTGTGACCTAGGAAGGACTATTTCTGATTATGTGTTAGTTCACAGTCAGGCTTCGCTCTAATAAATTCCGGATTTTTTTCTAGCGCAACAGTGTCTGTGCACCGTGGCCCTTCACAGATAGAAAGCGTGAGAGGGCAGAGTGTTTTCCCACACTGTCCAACGCCGGCAGCATCCTTCAGCTGCTCACAGTGTAAAGCAGAAAACCCCAAAACGAGGCTTTCGGGTTCAGGTCAACAGAAATGGCAGCAGCGCCTAAACACTGACTGTCCCTCTGTTGTAGGCCGGGGGTGGGGAGGTGGGGGGGCACAGGGATGAGGTAGGTGTGGGGCTGTGTGTGCGGCTTTGTTTTGTGTGGACCAAAATGTAGCTTTTTCCGTTGACGACATGTGCGTGAGAAGCTGCGCATGGGCGCTGTGTGGCGAGGTCAGTGCTCATTGGCCTGTTTGAAGGGGTAAGGTTGGGGAGCAGTGATGCTTGCCCACAGACGGGGGAGTGTGGGAACCAACCGGGATGGGGATGGGGGTGGGGGTGGCAGATGAGGTAAATGTTCTGGAGCCCAACAATCAGCATGTTGATGTCTCCACTGGATGGCCTAGTTGTGCGATGGCGGTGGGGCTCAGCGGGTCGCTGGGTCTCAGGGCCCTGTGGGAGCACGGGGCCGCCCCGCTCAGCCCAGGATGAGCAGGAACTCCAGCACGCGGCCGTGGGGGCGCGCATGTCAGCCTACCGGCTCCGAGAGCCCCGTACAGAGAGGCGAAGCGGGCCGTTGTCCAGCCTGTGGCCAGCAGACCGCATCGCGCCCGTCTGACAGACCCCAGCACAGCGCCCGGACAGGCGGACGGGGCTCGGTTCCGTGGTTTCCTAACAGTACACGGTCAGATGGCGATCGGCCTTTGCTTTTCTCCAGAAACAGGCAACAGATCCGCCTCGCTTCCAGGCATTTTTCTCCACAAGGCATCTGACCCACATTGGGAAGGCGAGCGCCCCCAGCCTCCACTCAAAGGCCGTCAGTGAGAGGCCAGCTGTTCCCTGCCCTCTGCTGGCCCGACCGAGCGGGCCTCTTCTGGATGCTCAGTGAGAATGCAGCAGCACCTGTTTGGGCTTTACCTACAGTATGCTGTTTTGTTTTTTTTTGTTTTGTTTCAGCTTCCCACTCTCTCCGATATATTGGTGTCATCGTCCTTCAGTAGATCTGTAAAAAAAAGGCTATTGTTGAATGAACCATGTGTCCTCTGTTTTCATTGGGCTGTTCTGTTGCTCCTGAGGAACGAAAGGGTGGGCCGATCGGCACCAGAACCCTCTGCACCAGATATCTGCTGCCCCTCCACCTCTGTGGGGAGGTCAGAGGAGAACTGGTTTCTGGGAGATTCCTGGGCTGATGGTTTTGTCCTGCCCCGTCCCTCGGCCTCAGAGGGGGCCGGCTGTCATGAGTGGACTCTATTGTTGGATGCGCGGCGTCTGTTTGCAGCTGTGGAACAAACTATCTGCTGGCGCCGCGCCCGTCCT
>JABUIW010000024.1:2484178-2523290 GCA_013363375.1 Menidia beryllina | reverse complement strand
TCCGTAGAGAAGAAACCAAATGCGGGGCTTTATGAGTAACGAGGAGCCATAGAGGCGTCTTTGCTGTTTTCGGCATTATCTGAAGCATAAACTGCATCTTTCATGCTCATTTTTCCATGAAAAGTCTCTGAAAAGGCTTTTCAGAGGATAAACGGGTAAAAATATCCCCCAAAAAAGAAGCCTCCATTCAGGGCTCCAGATCACTTAATCCGGTTCCTGTGTTTGTGGCGCTTTGATCCTGCAGAGCCGCCGTCCTCCCCGTGCTCAGGCTGGGCCCTGGTATTCACCACGTCCATGTGAACACAACTCAGCAGGAAGTGTGTAGCTGTGCCTCCTAATGACTGCCCTCTTTTCATTCAGCGCATTCGTCGCGGCTCTTACTGTACCCATGATGTAATTTGTAGTTTGATTAGCGTGTCTCCTCCGATTGTTCAGTCTAGTTTGTCTTCGAGACAGATGGTCCTTGGGCCGCAGAAGTATTTTTCCTGAGTCCTTTTTTTTCTCTCTCTCCTTTTCATGATGATGCAAATATTAAACACTCCCAGGGTTTTTAATAAAGCCACACAATGGGCACCTTTGTCAGACTGTTCCCTGATCCACCTACACAAGCAGAGTCACGGCCCCACCCCTCTCCAGAGGAGCTGCTGTCCTTTCCTCCTGCGGGTTTGTGTTGGAATCGGTGGCAGCAAACGTTTTATTCATTTCGGTGACATTACGTGCAGACAGTCCCTTTTTTTTTTTTTAGCTAAATGTCGTAGTGGTTTATGAATGTTCACCTTTTCAAATCGAGTGGAAACGCAGACATAAATGTATTATTAATGCGTCACCTGTCAGGAGATGAGGAGGAAGAGGAGATTTAAGAACCGAGAAAAGGAAGTGTTCTGAAAGGAGATGAAGAACCAAAACAACATGCAGCAAGCACAGGAAAAACAAAAGCTAGACTTAAAATGAGGAGGAACTGAGTCTGTACAAAGCTGAAAGGAAATAACTATACAGAGACCTTATCATGAGAGAAAGAAACAACCTGAGATGATCAGATAAGGAAAAACTGAAAGCCAGAGGTAGATTTACTGCCGGAGTGATGAGGGAATCAAAGACAGGTGAGCGCCAATCGGCATTGAGGCCCAGGTCATACAGATAGGAAGTAACCTAATAGAACAGAACAAAGGGGAAAAAACACAATAGGAAAATGACCTGAACTGCCCAAAAAAGAATGCTAAACTAAGGCAGGAGAACCACAGATCAAAGGCCAACTCTTAAAAATCCAAATATCTTGGCAATGAAATCTCCAAAAAGTTATTCAAATGTTTTCAAAGATGTAAAAGATTTATGTGAAGGCAGAGTGTCTGCTGTTAGCATCTGCAGCTAGCATAAGGGGAGTTTAGTTTTGCTTTATGACACACTGTTTAGCTATTGGGATTTTACTCTTAAAGTCTAATTCCCTTTCTAGTTGTTTTTTATAAAGGTATTATATTTTTAAGTGGAATTAGAAAATAACCTACTCACTTTAACACCAACAAGAAAAAGTTCATAATTACAAGGTAATAGCCCTATTGTAGCAAATGGAAATAGATTACTGACGGTCTTAGTTTACAGCTTCTGCTAAATCAAAGCTTAGTTATTAAAGAAATTCACCATTCCTAAACTTATTTTAGCATTTTGGGACTTTGATGGGACAGTACTGTGATGCTGAGAGTTTGTGTATTACTGGTGGCTTTTTGTTGTTATTAGCGTGCTAACATGCTAAACCCTTAAGCAAATCACTGCTATTTTTGTTTTTTCTATATTTTGGTATAGTATTTGTTTGGTTTCATAGGCAGACCCCTATCAATATATATGTATATATAGTTAGATATCGATATATAGATATCTTTAGTTAGCGGTTGTTGCAATGTAATTCTGGTGAAGCAATGAATCTTAAAGCTTTAGACTAGCGCGTGATTTTGGATTAATTTTTCAATTGTTTTTGATGGGACACCTGGGACTGAAGTGAAAATCAGCAGCCTGTTGTTTTCTGCTGTTTTAGAAGTCCAAGGTTAGGAAAACATGGAGATAAGTGTACTGTTGTGGTAACACAAACAGGACAGTGCATTCCCATGGGACTCCGCCAAAGAGTATTTGGATGTTTGGATTTGGAGTTTTGAGCCGGGGGAATGTTTTTCGGGCCCCAGCCACCATAGTCAGGCCCGGGCTCTCGTTTTTTGACCTGAGCTCATCGGCCAGGAGCTGGGGGAACACTTTCTGGAATTTTATCTGCACATTAGTGACAGACAGCTGCTGTGCTCATATTATTCTATGTCCTGGCTGACTGGGGGCTGAGCTATCTTGAAAGCAATTTCCCCGCCGGTTACAATGGTAGCTCGCAGACAAGGTGGAAACTATGGCCGTGGGTGTGGCAGTAACTGTACTGCACAGCTGTGTACTTTTAATAGCAGGCCTGTGCAACCAGAGGAGGATTAGCAATAACTGGGATAAGCCTTTATGGCCGGGGGAGACCTTTCACAGAGGGCTTTGCCTAGTGAGCTGCCCAACAATGAGAGGAGTACTTCAGGTTTCCCCACTTAGCGGGAAGTGCATTCCTCTTTTTGTCACGGCTTCGAAAACAAGCCGTGTCCTACGCCTTGCACAGTCCCCAGTGCTTTTTGGAAGAGTGATTTCGGTGACCTGCGAGAAGCAAAAAAAAACACACAGTGATTCACCGTGTGTGTTCAGGTGAGCAGCTGGGACACAAAAGAATGAAATGGTCCTTCAGGCTGCCTTTGTCTGGCCCCGGACAGGACAGGCCCCGGCCACTGGCTGAGGCCTTTTTAATTTCTGATCTCCACACAGACACCTGAAAGATCTCCCTGCTCTTTAGAGCGGAACCCATCGGTGATGGCGCTCGGTCAGTCAGGCGGCCGGAGCTCCTGTGTGAGGTGAGACGGCTCCGCCGGCCACAGCCTGGCACGCCGCCTTGACCCGCGGCAGTGTTGGGCAGACGCTGGGCTTCTCCCAGCGCTGTCAGCACTCTTCCCAACAAGGTGCGAGCGATTCGCAGAGGGCCTCCGCTGGGCTCTCTCCGCTCGCCCCGGCTCCAGGTCCGGCAGGTTTTCTCCCCCCGGTGCCAGCACCGTCGAGCCAAACGCTGGCTCTGAGCCGACGGCCCGACGAGGCCTCTGGAAGCAGCATTGTTTGCCTCGAGGGGCGACGCGTTCAGATGCTTGCTCACTGTCCCCCAGCGAGGCTCCATTAGCAGCTAGTTGCTCCATACGCCCCCCCCCCCCAATGCACGGCCCTGTTCTTCTGCGGCCCAGCTGGAGATTGTCATCACGATCACCACAAACTTTTTTGCACCCAAACAGTGAGACGTCTGCGGTGGGGAGCTCTGCTTCAAAATAGAAGCAGCTGCACAATCACCTGCCTGTGTGTGTCTGCGTGTGTGCGCGCGTGTGTGTGTGTAGGTGCATGTGTGTGTGCGTGTGCGTGTGCATTAGGATTGCAAAGTATGTCCCACTTACATGTCCTGGCTAAAACCTCTTTTCCCCCTTTTCATATGAATGGTGTTAGCTTTACCTGTGGCACATCCACGGGGGTGGCAAAGAGCTGCGATGCCCAGGGAAAATGCTGCCCGTCCAGCCGGCCTTTGGCCAACAACAGGAGCTGAACACTGTTTTTAAGCAGCCTCATAGTTTCCCTGAGCTGTATCAAATAGATTGTACTGAGAGAAGAGAGGCCCCTTATCCATGTCAGTTCCTTGGTCTCATGCCACAACTGGATTTTTTGCAGAATTGGGGGGATTTTGTTTACAAACCAGTCTTTCAGTTTCCGTCAAACCACAAGTCGAAGCAGACGCAAAGACAACGTTGCTCCAAAAGCCTTCGAAATGAGCTACTTGGGACCAAAGCGGTGACCTTAACCCGGCTCCCCGTTCCCTCCACGCACGCGCTCACAGGTGCGCGTAAACACGCGCTGTTCTCTGCCGGCAGGGCCTGTATTTGCTGCTGGAGGGCAGACACTCGCAGGGCGGCTTCTGGTATTCCGGAGTGAAAGCGTCTGGAGGCGCTCGTATCGGGCCGATGCATCTCTGGCCTGTCACTTCAAAGGCAGCGCGTCCGGGTCGGGCTTTCAGCGCCGCGCTGCTGCTGCCGCTTGGCACGCCAGATCTGAGGAAGCTGCGGGGCTAAAAATAGGATGCTGTGTCACGCTCGGCGAGATGCCGGAGCCCAGATGATCGAGTGTTTGTTGCCGGCGCGGTTAAGGTGAAGCGCCAGAACTCAGCCTGTGGGAGACCTGGTCTGGTAATAGTGCTGGTTTTTGGCCAGCCTGCAGAGCTGAAGATGTTTTTCCACACAGCGATGGCATACAGGATCACATGACGAGCGCTTAATGGCCCTGCAGTTACAACTGTACTATATCACTGCCTCTCCCTGATGAATGAGGCGTTCATAGGGCAATAACTTATTATTACTGCACTATTACTCCTTTGATCCTCCAACAGTTTGAACCCTGGAGATCCTTAGAGGGGTGGCTCGTCAAAATAGCTGCGCAGATAGGCCCTGTCTTGCCTGGGCTCTGGGGAGGGAAGCCTGGAGGTGTGAGGAGGCACCGGTGTGCAGCACAGCCAGACTACAGAGGCAGGACGCTGCGCTCTAATGGACCCCTGGTTCCCAGTGTTGGAGTGGATCAAATAAACCCGGCGTGATTACACCGTTGTGAGCGATCCGGGGCCTTTTGCCTCACTCCCCCCCGCGTGTAGATTGATGATTCTGGTGTCTGCTGCAGAAGGTTTTATTGAAAAGGGGGAGGGGGGGAGCCCACTTTTGTCTTCAAAGACGGTTTAATATGAAGGTGCTGCCCTTGAATCCCCGCTGAGGAGCCGCTCTAAACCGCAAGCCGCCATTCTTGCCAGGACATTCCTCTATTAATGACAAAGGCGAATGGGAAGTCTCCGGGTGAAACACGAAGAGGCAGAGGAGAAGGGAGCGGAGGGTTGAATGGGTTGATTGCGGGGAGTGGCAGGCGAGGCCGGCCTCTACCGGCCCCCTCTGTCTGTCAGACGGCCTCAAGGTCAGGTCCGCTGGCCGGAGAGTGCCCGCCGCCGTGCTTCCACTCTGTCGCCTCTCCAGGCCGCTCGCATTCCGCCGTGACCCCCCCCCCCCCCGCCCCCGTCAGCAGGTCTGGCACATCCCTCCTCTCATTGTGCCGGCTGAGCCGCTGGCCCTCTCTAAGATCTGCATTAGAATGTTGTTTTTATATAGCAGCAAGCGGAGGCATGTGGAGCCTCTTTTGAACTGCTCGGCAAACAGATGGAGCTTTTCACGCTGCTTTTATGAGATTAAGTGAGACGTCCCCATAAAAAAGACATTTCCTCGCGTCCTTTCAGCCCTGGCTGTTCCCTCTCCATCCTTCGCCTCATTTTCTGACCCTCTTCGCCTCCGTCCCTTGAACCTTTCCTGTATTTTTCCCCCCTCTGCCTTCCCTTAGGCCCAGGCATGGGCTCCTGAACGTGAGGGGAAAGCAGACCGGTTTGGCTCACTGATATAACTTCATTCCCAGGCGAGCAAGTACGAACCACCGGCCCGGAGTTGAGAGCGAACAGGTCCTGTGAGTCTGCAGGCAGAGGGAGTGACTTCTGGTTTGACAAAAACGCATTGGCAAGGCAGATTGTGAGGCTCCGAAGCAAGAAATGACCAGAACACAGCGAGCCTCTGCAGACGTCGCTTTTGCATGAGGTGCAAATCTGTCAGTCCAATACTGACTCCAGGGAGTCGTGCAGGCTCTGATCCCCGCCGGCATCCCTGTGAGCCACACAGACTCCAGCTCTTAAAAAATCTTTTTCTATTTCTTTTATTGTTGACTATAAAATTCTGAATGCATTCAGCCCCCTCCCCCCCCGGACACACACACACGTCTCTCACTGCCTCCTCCAGGCTTGCCAGGTTTAAAGGATTTGGCCTGTTTCCAGTTATATAAAATAAGTTGTCAAAAAGCAAGCTCTTCACTCGGCTCTGTAATTCCTGTGGGCGTATCCACCGAGCAAATAGAGGTATGCACGGCAACTTAAACTCTGCACAGGCAAAGCGACTGAGCAAACTGAGCAGGCAGCAGTGAGACGGCTGTTTTTGCGGAAAGACCACTGAGTGTTGAACAGCGTCCAGGAGAAGCCGAGTCGCTCTGAGAGGGGCAGAGGCTCCACAGTATGCGAAAAAAAGGCATCTAAGAATTCCGAAGAAGTATAAATTCTGTCCTCAACAGCAGGTTGGCATCAAAAGATTCTGAGACGTTTTTGTGTGAAAGGAGATCTGAGATCTGCCTGTTGACTCTGCTCAGTTTTATTCAAGCAGCACACTAAATGTCATCTCTAAGCAATTCACACCAGCTGGAGTCCAATTAGACCGCATTTGCCCTTAATTTGAGCTAAAATTCTTTCATACAACCACAATTCAGTTAAATACAATGATTTAAATTCCAATAGAGTCAGATTAAAAGGTCATCAATCATTTATAGGTGCCCATGGTAGGGGAACTAAGACAGCAGCCAGATATTTCACTTCCTTCCAGTCCCCCACACTGAGCAGGAAGAAACTCCCACTTCAACCAGCTGGGGGCTGAGAGCGAAGGAAAGAGGGACGTCAAGCGCCATAAACCAGCTGAGGGACACCTGCTGAGACAGGGAAGCACAAGTCAACAACAGCAATAGTCTCACATGTACATGGAGGGCTAAAAGGAGGGGGGGGGGTCAGTATTCTGGGCCACCCCTAACCGTAAGCCTCATCAAAAAGCCAGGTCTGAAGCCTGATCTCACAGGTAGAGGGGGGCTGTGCTTTCCCAAACTGGCAGCTGGTGCGGCCGTCCGTAAATACATTTTTACCGTCCGACACCTCCCATTTCCCCCAGTCTGTAACACAAACCATGTCCCTTTGTTTGTGTTTAGCATCGACTTGTTTACAGGCAGCGTGTGTGTTCAGTGCTCGCCATGCTGGAGGGGTGCGTGCGTGCGTGCGTGCGTGCGTGCGTGCGTGCGTGCGTGCGTGCGTGCGTGCGCTGCTGTGCGTTTGCTCTGCAGAGAGGCACAGCTTTCTGCACAGCCAGTTCCAGGAATGAATTCCTGCAGGCTTACAAGAGCTGTTGAATGAGATGGAGGGCTCAGGACAGGAATGATGGGAGGAAGGGAGAGGAGGGGAGGCCGCTCTGCCCTGTAGGAGGGGTGTCAGGCTCTCACTTACAGGCCTGATTAAATAACAGGATGCTTTATGAAAACAAGGACATTATCTGCCGCTTAAAAGGCCGGGAAAGGCCCTTTAATTGGTTTCCCCTGAGCCTCCACGCTGACGCCCATCGCCACAGCCACAAAACAAGGCAGGACGCCGGCCCGCTCTCCTCCAGTCATTCACAACATCGGCTGGAATGCGTCAGGGTGCAGACCCCGGCCTGACATAAAACGCTATTTTCCTCCACTCAGAGGAGAATTAAACCTTGTGAATGCATTGATTGTTTTTGGAGAGACATCAGCTCCTCTGCGGTATCATTCTGCTTCATCATGTGGCAACTTTCACAGCTATGCCATTACACAGGCTGTCTGTGTGTGTTAGTGTGTGTGTGTGTGTCTGTGTGTGTGTCAGTGTGTGGGGAAGTGAGGCGGCGCGGCTTTTTATCCAAAGATCCAACTCTTTCTAAGCTGAATTCATTTATGTAGTGTATATATGAACTAGATTAGTACGTTTGAACCAAGCCGGCATTATTTTCTTCTGTTTATGAAGAGAAAGTGTCCATCTTTGCTGCCCCCCACTGGTAGGTCAATAAACAGCATGTTGCTTTGATCTTGTTTTCTGTCACTATTTTCTCATGTGCACACAAATGTGCACATGAGTTTGCTTCAGGTTTGTTGACCACGTCACATTTGCTGCAGGGATGAGGATGCACTGGTCTGTCGAATCACACTTGCTTTAATTTAAGAAGATTGGAGGGTGCTGAGTATCTTCGACCATTTATTTGAAATGTTTTTAAAGTCCTGAATAGGTGGGGAGGTTAAGAAAAAAACATGTAAAGCACTGTTAATCAATCCAAGCCCTCAGGAGGGACCTCAGCAATGGAAATGTCACGTTTTGTGTTTTTTTTTTCATTCAGACCTGGTGTATACTTCTTTTTGTCTTCTTTTTTTTGCCGTCAGGATTTTCTGGCTTCCTAAATTTGGGTATATTGCCATGGGAACAACTTCAAAGCCGAGCAGGACAGACGTTTACTGAGACCAGAGAGAGAGCTCACTCTTCGGAGTCGATGTGACGTCTCAGTGTTTGGTTTTTGGAGCTTTGTGCGTCCACTGTGACCTCTCTGCCGCTTGGCTTTTGTACAGCTGGGGGCAGAAAGTGAAAGGAGGGAGGGGGCTTGAGCTGGGGTAGTATCCGGCTGGAGATTTCGCTTTCAAGTGTAGTTTCTGTTGCTTATATTGTTCTTTGGGGTGACATAAAGTGTTTTAAAATGCTGCTAAAGTCCGCTGGACGGGTCAGCTGGCCGGTGGTGGTCGTGCCTGGCCTCCATCCCCGCTGCTGTCACTGGCACACACATCAGTCCCATCCCATCAGTCCCCCCCCCCCCCCCCCCCGGACACAAGCCACCCGCCGCTCAGCCCCTTTGATGCTGCACTGATGTGTTTAGCGTATCAGATGACACCGGTCTCTCTGTCACCTTTTGCTTTGCATTTCAAATGCGTGTGACAGAGGCTGCCGATGAACGATGGGGGGGGGCGGGGGGGGGGGAGGGGGGTGACCTCTCTAACTCCCACACAGGCAGGTCCGCCTCCAAACTTTTTCCAGCATGACTCTTTCCCCTGCTAGAGAAAGTTGGCCGAGCAAAGCTCCTGGATTTATTTCTTCTGTGTGCGTGTGTGTGTGTGTGTGTGTGTGTGTGGTGAGGGGGGGCAGCGCTGGGATCAATGCGAGGTAAACGCAGGGGGGAGGAGTGTTTGATTCAGGTCCACCCCCCCCGGGGCTTGAACTTTTCCTGAGTTGTAGAATCTCCTCACCTGCCCCAACACGCCCGCTTCCCTCCTCCTTCCTCCTCTCCATACAGTGTGTGTCCCCCCCTCCCTTCCAGTGGCCCCACATCAAAGCGCTCATATGAGTAATGGATACCCAGCAGGGCCACACCCTGCCCTCCCCCGACCAGCTCAGCTGCCGCTCAGCCAGAGGCGGGTACCCGGCAATCATACCGCTCACACACACTCACACACACAGCAATTATTTACACGCAATTAGACTTAAATACACAGCCTCAAAGTTAGGTAAACAATATTTAGAGCAAATGTGGTGCTTATGTTTTTTAGTAATCGCCGAAGCAAGGAAAACTTGCAAAGGAGACTTTGTAAATCGTCCTGTTGTGTTTTAGATATTTTTTTTCAATCGATCAAGAGCAGAATGTTGGGTTTTGATCAGATAAAGTAGTTTCTTTCAGTAGCATTTAGAAGTAGCTCTCCAGGCTTCTTGAAGGACGTCCCAAAGCCCCTCTTTTGATTTTCAGTCCAGCCCCTCTTTTGATTTTCAGTCCACTTGTTGAGTCATTGGCCACAGCTCAGCCTTTTCTGTGCGTTTCCCTTCCATGGGGAGCATTTGTGATGAGGTCTGGTGGCTGGTCCATCCTGCAGATGGTCCAGATGTGTCTCTCAGATTAATTGATATATTCATTTAATCTTCTGTAGTTCTAAAGGTCTGCCACCTCTTTTGTCCTCCACTTGTTCAGCCTCTGCCCGGCATGACAAAATGCAAATGAGCCGACCCCCACGGCGGGTTAATGGTGACACCTGTTATTGTGCTGATAAGATCCTGAAAAAGTTACTATCATGCAGATAAAAACTTAATAAAGAAATAAAGAAAGGCCGAGCTATTTGGGATTTTAGCTCTTAAAGTCATCTTTTCAGCTTTTTAGCATTTGCAGTGTCAACTTATAATGGGGTATTTTGTCTTATTTTAATTCTTGCTTTTAATAGATAATCATGTACTTTAAACTGGGCAGTCATTTGAACCCATGTCCTAGAGGCACCTGTTGTGTCTGCTACTCAGATGAAATGGAACCGCACATATCAGCTGTAAATGGGAGTCATTTTTATTAATTTCTTTTTTTTTTAAGCATCCGTCTTCTGTAAGTACACATTCTGCCCCCCTAAAATAATCCAGTTCTCCCCAGGGACAGACTGGAGGGGTCCCCTCGAATGGAGACACGAATTTTGGAAATAAGAACCAGTCACATGGTGCTTGATCAGGTGAGTAGAGAGGGTGGGAAAGACACACATTGCCGCCTTTGACCACCCACCGTATTCATCTGATCAGCCAGCATGTGACTTTTTTTCCCCGTGAAATCAGACAGCACTTTCCCACAGCTGCTGCCTCTTTCCTCTGATCTGCTCCGTCTCTGGGTCCTAGGAGCCGCTTTTAAAACTCAAAAACATGAGGGAAAGGACTGAAACGGAAGGTTTTAATAAGAACTAAATGGAAGCATTACTATCACTCCTTATGTTAACAGAAAAAACAGTTTTTAACATGCTAATAGATCCTCTTATGTTGCCATTTTAGCTCTTTGAAGGTGGAACTCATATGCACCTGTTTGGGGCACCGGTTTGCGGCCTCTGTCATATCCAGCCCTGATCCCTCCTCTCATCCAGACATGCGGTGTGTCCCAGTAGTCCCCTGGTAATGGTTCCAGTGAGTGGGAATGACCGAGGAGATGGTCATCCTCAGAGCTCTGCACTCTGCCGTTAGACGCTGCATCAGGACCACGGCCTGCTCGCCTTCTAACCCCTCAGTGATCCCACCCAGTGATTTAGGGCATCGTGATGGGGGTTAATAGAACCACCACGAGTCATAAAGTTAGACTAAGTCGCCACATGTTTTCAGAAACGTGTGGGACTTAAGGATGGCTTTTCCAAATGAGTTTTTGTGTGAGTTGTTTTGGGTTTGATGCTCCAGTCCCAAAGACACACCGTGTGTGATCTTTGTTTGGGATGGGTCCGATTCGTTTGATGGTCGTTTGAATTTGTAGATGTAGCCCAAAAAACACGGGGGGCTGTAAAGGAAAACCGCTGGCTGGAATCCATGGCTCTCCACTGATGTTTACGCAAGACCAGCTGCGGTTAATGCTAAGGTCTTGCTGGTCGGCTGGTCTGTGGAGGAATCCTGGGCTTTTGCTGCTTTGAGGAGGGTTTTCCTCTCCGCACCCCGCTCTCAATTCAATTCAATTCAATTGTCTGTTTCTGCCATGTGTCAGGCCGCACCTGGTGAGGAGGGGTGTTTACCCAGCCTCAGCCCCCACCAAAACAAACCAGGAAACGTTGGAGCGCTCCCCTTAACTGTCTCGTTAGCGTCAGCCCTGCCTTTTATTTCATTGCGCCATTAAAGTTTAAATATATTCCCCATTAATCACGTAATGAGATCTCTCAGCAGGCTTCCGGATCTGTGGCTCAGCAGAGGCGCATAGTTTGGCAAACCGCACACACTCTGGAACCGCTTCTACCAACGCTGCGATATGACAGAAACCACAGCCCTCATTTTAGAAGCAGATTAGGATATATTCCTGAACTTTATTGGGCTAAGCGTGTGTGCGTGAGTGTTGGACCACATCCTCGCACAGTGAAGGGAACTTTTGAACTCCAGGTGAAGCGGATTCCCACATGTTGAGTACTTTTTCCTCCCACGTGACCGCGCCCCATGTAGGCCCATACATGTATTCCAATTACCGCCGTGGTGAAACGGGAACGGCTGTTGCGACACAGCTGGAAGCGGCTTGACCTCTTTCTGAGATCCGGTGCTTTATCAATGCTCCCGCTTCCACCGCCGGCTCCATGAGAAACGCTCCCTTGCTCCAAAGATGTGACGTCAGCCGCTTGATTATTAGAAAACATCCATTTTGACCATGTCCAAATGACCCGACCCCACCTCGGGGATAAAATGTAGAGCGATTATAATTGAGTTCATCAGCAGTGAAATTGTGGCCTCACAAAATCAACAGACTTGATGAATGTCAACCTCCTAGGTGGGGCGGGTCAGGTCAGTGGGCTGTGGGGGTTAAAAGAAGAGCTCTAAAGCAGCTCTGAAACGTGTTCGCACGATGGCACCTGACCACGCATTTTTTTAAGGGCTTTCGTTTGGCTCCCTTTGTGCTTTCTGTTTCATTTCGGGCTACTGGAGTCTGTGGATTTAACAAGCTCGTTTCTATTTTACAGCAGTTTTTTTGCAAAAAGACGTGGACTAGATTAAACAGGTCTGGCAGGTACCTGCACGTGTTGTTCCCAGCTGCTCTAACTCTGGCCAGAGGCAGGTCAATGGGGCCATGTGGGCACTCAGACCTCACATCCACACACACATCTTCCCCCCCGTTGGATCTAAACTGTGTTTCTGGTATATCTGTAGTAAAACAGCTAAAAACAAAAAGTGTGTGCCTTTAGACTTTGTGCCCCCTGAGCGTGGCTTAAGCTCTGAAATGACTCACTGCTCATGACAATATGAAAGGCGGCGGGGGGGTGGCACGGCATATTCTCAGTGCCCTATTTTGAATATAAAATTGGCCTCATTTGCATGTTACTGATATTGAACTTATTTTCTGTCATTTGGCATTTCCCCCCTTGTAGCTGCCGCTCTACCAACAGGTCGTTCCCTGTTTTCAGACTCTGAGTCTGAAAATGAGCCTCGAGTCGGGCAGCAGTTTTTCAGTCGGCCTGAGAGCGCCCTGCGCTCTGCGTTTGGCGCCGGGGGGGGGGGGGGGGGTGGCTGGAGGGGCCGTCCCGGGCTCTGGCCCGTGAGACCCGAGGCCCGTGGTGTGACTGCCACCTAGTGATGGTTTAACACACATGCACGAATGAAGACTAGAGATGGCCCAAGCCCTCACCGGTCACCGTCTCTGCCTTTTGTGTTTCCGCCCCCCCCCAGGCCCGCATGGCGCTGCAGAAGGGCGCCCAGGCGGTCATCTTCGACATCAGCGATGACGCCAACGCCGCCGCCGAGGTGAGTGTGCCCGCCGCGACTGTCTGTGGCGTCCTCCCGCCTCTTCTCCACCAAACCGTCTGCCTGGTTCCGCACGCAGCTGCGGGATACGGACGTCTTCCGGCAGCCGGTCGTGTTGGTGAAGGCCAGGGACGCCGAGGAGCTGATGGGACTGGTCAACAAGAACGAGGAGGCCATGGTTGTCATTGACATAAACGTGGGATCTAAGTGGGTAAGCACTTACATAAACACGCGCCCCACCGAATTCTCACTCTGTCTCTTTAAACAAAAAACAAGAACTCTTCCCAGAGGAGTAGTCGAGACGTCCATCGATTCGCAGGAAAATTGACATGATGTAATCGGAGTTGAATACATGGACACTTATTTGAATAGTTGTTTCAGAGGAATAGACTGTTTAAAATTATTGGTTTTTGCTCCCCTCATCAGCAGCACTCTGACGTGAGCATCCTGCTCACCATCGTGGTGGTCATTCTCCTCGTCATCCTGATCTTTGCTTTCCGCTACAAGTGCAAGTCCACCAGAACCTGGGTGAGTGGAAGCAGCAGCCTTTAGCAGTTGGCAGCCCGTTGGGCATGTTTTTCTGACCTGACCCCCCCTCTGTGGCTTCCGCGCGCAGGACTCGGTCCACCAGCAGACCATGCGGGCCATCAGCCGGCTGGAGACCAAGACCTACTGCTCCCAGAGCTGCTCGGGCTCCCAGCGCCACCGCGCGGCCTGGGGCTCGGCCAGCAGCTCCAACTCCAGCCCGGTCTGCGCCATCTGCCTGGAGGAGTTCCAGGACGGGCAGGTACCAGGAGGGCACGCCGAATCCCCCGCGTCCGGCCGCCCCTCACCCGCCACCGCTCATCCACATTTCTGCCTCTGTCTGTCCCTGCCATCGCAGCACCTGAGGATCATTTCCTGTGCTCACGAGTTCCACAAAGACTGCGTGGACCCCTGGCTGCTGCAGCACCGGACCTGCCCGCTCTGCATGCACAACATCATGGGTGAGCACGGGCCAAATTGGAGAAAGGCTTTTGGTTGACATGATCCTTGTTGGTGCATTTTGTAGTTACACATAACCGGGCGTTTTTCTAAAAGCATTTAATCTTTTACTTCTTTAGGCTCCGAGCGGCAGCCCCAGAGGGGCAGAGCTCAGCAGATCCCAGAGCAGAGCCAGGCCTTCCTGCACCCCCAGCCTTATGGCGGCCCTCACAACCACCCCTTCCCGCAGCACGCCGTCCCCTTTTCTCTGAGGCCCCACTACCCCCGCGGGCCCTCCGGACCCTACCCCAACCTCGGCCACTACAGCGGCTCCCCCCCGATGGACGCTCAAGCCCTCCACTTCCTCAGTAGCAGGCAGCTGGGCGGAGGCTGCGGCTACCACAACTCCGCCGAAGGTCTCGGGAGGCCCCACCGACTCGGGGGCAACTGCAGGACTTCTGCCCACCACTACGCCCCCCGGCGGTCCTGCCACGCCTACCGCTCCGGCTGCGTCGCCCAGCGCAGCGCCTCCAGCTCCAGGCTGCAGCACGCCACGGCGGTGGGGGTCCAGGGCCGCGGGCCGGCGCTCCACGGCCGGCAGGACGAGGGCAGCTGCTCGGGGGGCAGCTACCACACGGAGCGCAGCGGGTACCTGGCCGACGGGCCGGCCAGCGACTCCAGCTCGGGGCCCTGCCACGGCTCCTCCAGCGACTCGGTGCTGAACTGGACCGACGTGTCCCTGCAGGGCGTTTACGGCAGCTGGTCCACCTTCCGGAGCTCCCTGAGCAGCGACTGCGACCCGTTCGTGTACTGCGGGCCGGGCCCCGGGCGGCCCCCCCGCAAGGACAGCCTGGAGGCGGACGCCCAGGCCCGGCCCAGGTCGCTGGACTCTGTGGTGAACAGGGCGGGCTGCCCGGAGGAGCCGCCGCAGACCGTCTTCAGCCACGTGCACTACCACCGCCACAGGCACCACCACTACGAGGACGGTGAGCACGGCCAGGGCCTGGGCAGGGGCTCCGACGAGGAGCAGGGGGCCGGCGCAGCTGCGGCGCCCCCCCCGGCTACGGTACCGGACAAAGACTCGCCCGTCTGCCCCCGGAAGCACAGCCCCTGTCACTGCCCCAAGCCGGAGCCCTCGGACCGGCCCGGCCCCGGGACGGAGTGCCAGGACTGTGACCCCGGCGGCCCCGCGGGGCCCCCGGTCCTGGTGGCGCCCATCCCCGTGCAGCTGCAGAGCCGCTGCTGCCACCAGGGGCACGGCCACCCCCCCGCCCCCCTGGGCCGGGTGGGGGGCTGTCTGCTGGACGGGCCCTCCGTCCGCTTCCACCAGAGCCTGGACGTGCCCGAAGACCACAGCATCCACATCCACTACGGCCAGGGCCCGGGCTTCTGCTGCTCCCCCCCCGAGCTGCACTCGGCCCTGCTGCCCGTGCCCCTCATCCTGGACTCCGGGGGGATGGAGGACTGGCCCTGCTGCGCCGGGGCGCACGTGGTGTGGCAGAAACGGGTGCAGCAGGCCCACTCAGAACCTCAGCTCATGGGACCGGGGTCCGCCCTGGACCGGCCGCCCTGCCGGTTCCACCAGGGGCCGGCCGGCGACCGCGGCGCTGACCTCTGTTTATACTGCCAGTCATTTCGCCACAGTCAGGGTGAGTAACAGCAGCTGGAGGCTCTTCGGCCTCTGACCGACGTTTGTGTTGAGTGTAGAAAAGCCAGATCAGATCTTGCGCATAATACATTTTTGGAACCAAACAAAAGACCAAAGAGAAGATGATCAGTGTTGAAAAGGGTTGGAATGACTTTCTGCATGTATTTCTTTATAAATTTGACTTTTTTAGTAGAAAACACAGTCGTCTTGGTCCAGTGCATGAAAATGCAATAAGCCAAATGCGAGAATAGAAGACTAAATGGAAAAGGATTCCATTCTGTAATGTGACCCGAGCCTTTCTCCTGTCCCCAGGATCAGAGGAGGAGTCCGGGGTGTGAGAGCCGGCCGCACAGCAGCCCGGACGGAGAACCCCCCCCTGTGGCTCCGGCGTCTTCCACACTATTCCACCAGCGATGCCTTTGTTCAGATTACTTTCCCCCTCCTTTTTTTAAATGCGTAGCTTTTCACTATATTTGATACGAGTACACACGGCGACCTACACGCGTGAGGTCGGGGTCCTGCTGGGGAAAAAGGTGCTTCACCCGTCAGGAACAATAACCCCGTGACAGATTCTCCTGGGCAGCAGCCAGCAAACGCTCCCCGGTCGGGTGTCCAGCCTGCATGAAGTGAGACTCCACTATGCATCCCTCTCTCTTTAGCAAAATAACTTGATTCATAGTAGAGGTACTTAACTTTCAATCCCGCCGATCTGTGCCTTCCTTCGCTGAGTCCAGCCTCAGCTGTGAGAAGCCTCTCTCTCTCCAGCCTACCTCAGCTCAGATTTCTTAACATGCCTCACTCAGAGGGTCTTTAAAGGTACTGCTGTAGTGATTTTTTTATTTTATTTTTGTTTTTCATAACAATGTAGCGTCTGCAAACTCAACATAAAGTTACCCTCGTGGCAGTCTGGCTCGTCCAAATGGAGAGAAAGGTTCATGCTCGGCCCGTCAGAGGAATTTGCATGGGCCTTGTTTTCATTATTTCAATAATGGCAGCTGTTTTTTTGTCTTTTTTCTTCCTTTTTTCCTCATCTCTGAAAACAAACCGGTTTGACTGAATTATGTTATTGTCATTACAAGCTAACGTTGTGTATTTGTCACTTCTTCTGCCAGCGGTTACTTCACAGGTTAAGGGACGGCCTTTCCTTCCCTCCTTTGGCTCATCTCGTTTCATCTCCCCACCACGCGCACACAAACAACACTGTGCTCTCGTCTCGTCTTCCAGAATCCCAAACTTTGCTAAATGTTTTACATTGAAACCGTAGCAATGGCATAACGGCTGTTAACCAGCAGAGCCGAGCTAAACGGACCCGGCTTCGGCTGCTCCCGGCCCACCAGCTTTTCCAATGATTTCAAACAGCCACGTTGAGCCTGAGAAAGGTCTCAGGAACAATCAAACACTGGAAAACACGAGGAGAACTCCCCACAGTCACGTGTGAAAAACCCCTCTGTTGTGCATGCTGCCAATTCTGGAATGGCCCCTGAAGGAAGGTCCTCCTCGAACCAGAAACCTAAGAGTACGTTCACACTGCGGGCCGCAATGCTAAATTAGTTTTGTTTTTTGTGTTTTATTTGAGGTTAACATTTCAACACGCCTGCTGTTATCTGATCGATGCTGTTCAGGCTTTTGGGCCACATGTGACTGCAGTGTGAACATATACCCCCCCCACACACACACACAGACACAAATTATGCAATTTGGCAATTGTTTTTTTTTATTTTATGTTTGAGCATCCCAAAAAATCCAAATAAAAGATTAAGGTGTAAATCTTTGTTACCTGGTCCTCAGAAAGTGCATTTCAAGAAAATTATTGATCACAGAGTGGAAGAACGTCAGCCTGGCTGTGCCTTCACATCACGATTTTGTACTCTTGTACTCCACCAGGACTAAATAAGCTGAGATCAAAGAATTAGCAGTTCTGTTGTAGCATGGGCTTTCTCTCAGTGAACACATGAAGGGACCTCTCTGTTGTTTTTGGTGGTCAGACTGCAGCAGAGAAAAGGCCTGTGGATACTGCAGCACTTACTTAACCCTCTCACGTGCCTTATGCGTTCAGATGAAACCAGCAAGCTCCCCACACTTAGCTCTTTACCTGCAGAACCAGAGGCAAAATGCTCGTAGCTTCTGCTCCCTCCTTTAAATTTCACTGTATACCATCACTGACGAGAAAGAACATGTTAGAATAGAGGTGGGAATCAGTTTTGGACAGTCACGCAGAATCCTCTGCAGTTCCTCTCACTAATACCTCACTTTGAATGTGTCGACACAGAGTTCCTTTAGCTAAACTATCAGGGATTCCCTCTTCTGCCTAAACGGTCCCAGAGACAGAGATGAAAATGACTGAATTATAAGCAGCACTTTGGCTGAGGCAGATTTTATACGAAAAAGATAATTGAACACACATAAGTCTAACGGTATTAATGGAAACAGCCCCCAAATCATGTAAAAGTAGAATTCTGAGACACCACAGATTTCATCCTGTTTAAAATCCCTTCTTTGTGTTTTATAATGTCTTTTTTTTTTGTTTAGCAAGAATTATGAGCTGAAACTGCCTTTTCTAACAGAGTAAAAAGAAAGATCCCTCCAGAATTTTAAGGGATATGTCAGTATATTTTGGATACTTTTGTTTATAAAAAAAGAGAACAACAAAACAGAAAAGTAATAGTGTTGTATTTTATATATAATAGAACATTTCAATATAGTGACATGTCACTGATATATTTATTTACTAATATATTTATCCATTTTGTCCAGGTTTGAAAGAATGGTTTCTGTATAGACTGAGTGTTTCTGTATGGAAACTGACTGGTGCCATCGCAAATATATCAACCTGTCTTCATTCCAATTATATGCAAATAAATTATTTTGAAATAAAACTCTGCCCTTCATTCATTTCACACGGTTCACTGTGCCAGCTACAGATGCAGATTAAAGCCCTGTCACATAAAATAAAAACAAGCCGTTCACGAGCAGCATCCAGGTACAAAACCCTCCACGCAACAGGTGGGTGTGCAGTTTGCATTTTGAATAAAGACATCTGCTCAATGCATAAATGTAAGGACACCGCTTGTACTGAAAGGCATATAGAGGTTTCAGAGGTTTTCTTATGTAAAAAAAGAAGAAGAAAGAATCAAGACTAGTTTATAAGATTTCAAGTCATGAAATTCTCTTGTGGGCGGCACGGTGGTGTGGTGGTTAGCACTGTCGCCTCCCAGCAAGAGGGTTCTGGGTTTGAATCCCGGGGGAACCAGGACCTTTCTGGGTGGAGTTTGCATGTTCTCCCTGTGTCTGCGTGGGTTCTCTCCGGGTTCTCCGGCTTCCTCCCACAGTCCAAAAACCTGCATGATAGGTTGATTGGGGATTGGGGAAATTGCCCTTAGGAGTGAATGTGAGTGTGAGTGGTTGTTTGTCCTTGTATGTCCTGTGTGTGGCCCTGCGATGGACTGGCGGACTGTCCAGGGTGTACCCTGCCTCTTGCCTGTTGACCACTGGGATAGGCTCCAGTTCCCCCCATGAGGGAATAAGCGGTATTGATAATGGATGGATGGAAATTCTCTTGTTTTTTTTTTTACATTTTATTCAATGTCACAACTTTTTTTTGTTTGAGTGGCATGGAACAGATATTAAGATCATTTGAATAACAAAGTGTATATAATAAAATCTGATAAAGCAGAAGTTTGACATTTGTGGAAATGTGGTTATTTGGCTGAGTGGAAGACGATTAAATGAAGAGACTGACATTATTTTTACCTGAAGGTTCAGAGAATTACATAAATTTATCTTTAGCTTAGCTTAGTTTGCCTTAGTTTATGTAATTGTAGCTTATCTTAGTTTGGCAAATATCAGGGGGAAAGAGAGAGAACAGCCAGTTAGGCTATTTTCCCTCCTGTTTACCCCTGACACAAACTCAGGACAAAGCTGAAATCCATGACATAAGTGTATCAGTATTATATCCAGTGTGGGATACACAATCGTTGTAATTTCTTGTCATATATTGTTTGTGGTTTTTTTTTATTCATTAGTACGGACATAACATGCAGAACAGATATTACCCAAAGTCAGTTTAGAACATTTAGGAATCGTGTATCTTCTTTAGATGATGTAGTTGTAGCTAGTGTTTAGATATAGACCTATGGAGTCTCATTGGGGTTAGGCAGCAGTAGGCAGTGGATCAGCGAAAGGTTTTGGCCTGTCCCTTGGAAGTCAGCACAGTGAGGTTGCCCCTGGCATCTTGGTCTGATTCAATGGCCTCAAAGAGAGACTTGAAGTTTCCTGCCCCAAAGCCCTGGAAAGAGAACAGACACTCAGATGGCTAACTACTCAAAGAACTGCCTGCATCCTTGTCATTTGTAATAGCTCTGGCAGTTCTCGCCGACAGCTTTCTGAGTGTTTAACACTTTGATGTCAGATCACAAACGACAGATGAATATTCTCTGGGGGTTCAAACATCCCCGTCACTCTGACAGGGAGCTGTGCTCACCCAGAGCTCACAAATGAATCATTTCAATATTTTTTGCGTAGGTAATCAAAGACTAAGTGTTGGTGGTTTATTTGAGGAATCTTTGCTGTGGTTCGGATTCAGTTTCTCACTTTCATGCATTCTATCCCACATCTGCTCTGGAAAGTGACAAGATCTGCTTGTCTCAACAAGCGGAATGGGTGCTGGGTGTCATAAATTAAGTGCCACAGGGTGCAACCCAATCCAAAGATCCCCCTTTCTGTGAAGCAGGGAGCCTTTTAATCTATATCTGTGATAGATTTACTGAGCTTTTACAAGTGGGCTTGTCTTATACTGTTCACACTGGGTGGGAACTGTAAACAGGTGTTCAGACAGCTCTATATCTTCCTCTTAAAAGTGGTGAAGAAGGGGGGGGGGGATCACAGGCCTGTAAAGCCAGCAAGTAAAGGATAATTGACTAAACTGTCCAAGGCAGAAAGGTGAATAGAACAATAATAGAGAAATGCACAGTATTTCTGTTCTCTACAGTAGTGGTCGGTCACAGTGGTGCTCAGTCAGTGATTGACACGGAATCTTTACACGCAGACTTTCAGTGAGGCATCAAACTTGATCAAAGACAAAAAATCCCCTTCACTCTACAGGAGATACACTTCTTCACCGGCCACTTACAAAGTGGTTATTCCTCTGTATGACCTCCAGAAAAAGGGTTGGTCTGTCCTGCATGGGCTTGGTGAAGATTTGGAGAAGGTATCCTTTGTCATCAAAGTCCACGAGGATTTTCAGTTCCTGAAACAAGCAAATAGATTCTCCCAATGACTGGAGTCCATAAGGAAAAGGCAAAAGTGAAATCAAGGAGCGAGTCTCACCTGTAAGCGGTTGAGGTCCTCCTTCACCTTTATTTTGGCCGTTTTTAGTTTCTCACGCAGGCTTTCGTAGTAGCTGTCGGGCGCTGCCAGGAACTCCATCCCTCTTTCACGCAGGTTCACAATCTGTTGGATTCCAAAAATGACAAAAAAAGGTGTGATCCACTCTGTGGGATAACTTCTGTCATCCGTCAGTCATGAGACTCACTGCCTGGATGATGTTTGACGTGTTGAGAGCGATGTGCTGCACACCCGGTCCCCCGTTATAGTCCACATATTCCTGTAAACACGGACATGTTGCACACTAAATACATAGACAGTAATGGGACGATTGTTGTTTTTCTCTTTGTATATAAATCTCTGGACCCTGCGAAGGTCTGCCATACATAATCAACCTCTAGCTGATAGAGACTCAAAAAAGGGAGTCCCACCTGGATTTGTGACTTCTTTTTCCCCATGGCAGGTTCATTAATCGGCATCTTTATGGTTTCCTCATAGTTTGTCATCACAATAGACCTGAGAGCACTGTACTGTGTGTGGATCTGCTTGTCGTCTATTGACCAGAAGCGGTGGAACATCAGACACTTCTGATACCTGGAATTCAAGAAAAAACAGTGAGAAAACAGATAAGTATCAAAAGTGACAACACTTTTGTGCATTAACGTGTCACTTTGCTACAGCGGTGCAGGATCTGCCCTTTTACCTCATACAAACACAATGGGAGTACGTGCACTCGAGCAGGAATCTTACCATTCTGAAACTGGCACCATTTCATCATCTGGCTGGTTTCCCACAATGTGATCGATGAAGTTCAAACCCACTGCTGGACTAAAGAGATATAAAAAAGAACATGAAGCTATTTTTTTCCCCTTGTGATTAAACTAATGAGAACAAGTCCTGTCTAACGTGAACTCCCTTGCTGTTTTTCTTTCTTTCGACATGCATTATGGGGATGTCTTTAACAAATTTGTGTTATAAAGAATTTTATGGGATTGAATTATAATTACAATAAAAGGAATGGGACAGCTGGCTTAAGTTACACTGCATCTTTGAGGTTTTTGAGATGACAGAGGTGAATCAAGTTGAACGAAAATAAGGAGTGCCCTGAGTATTTATCTATCATTCTGATAATCAATTTTAATGGAGCATTAGGTTCCACTTATGTGTCGCTATGCATTAAACACAACCACATCTTTTTGTAAACATTTGTTGCAGCAGAACTTCTAGGAGACTCACAGTTTTTCTAACAGAGGATCCCTGAACATAGGCTCTTTGTAGCTGGGCAGGAAAAGGCCTTTATACGGTCCAAGGTACTCGATGAGTGTGTGTGTTGTATCTCCATACTGAAACACAAAACCCATTCACAACAGCAGAGTTTATCTACATTCTTTCACGTGTCATTACACACGGGTTTTAAACTCGCTGCCCTGTATTTACCGTCTGAATCACGGCGTACTTGACCCTCCCGTGGCCGTCCTGCTCCACCCAGGGCTCCTTCACGATCACAGCTCCTCGCTCCTTGGCTGTCTGTCGGTGGAGAGATGTTCAGAACAGGAATAGAGAGCCGGGCTCACAGACGGCTCCTGGAAGCCTCCCAGTGGCCATAGAGGGAATCTCTCACGGGAGGGAGGATGAGACTTTGGTATTGATCTCTGCAGTGAGTCAGGGGTGATTCTGTAACTTTGCAGCCGTCTCTCTGTCAACAGACCTCCAGCCTGACCTTGACTAAGGTAAAGAGTTCAAAGAGGGCCATCTGAGTAGAATCTGTTCTGACGCCGGCATGTTTGCGTCAGAACGACGCCCCTATTTCAGCATTTTACCCCATCTCAGAATGGTTTCAAACTTTACAACCAAATTAACCTGAATCTAAATTAGTGACACAAGCACTCAAGAATCTTTCCTTTTCATCTAGTTAACTTTTATATTATACTATACAATTATTTGGAGCCTCACCCTTTTTTTAATGGACAGAAAAATGTTAAAAAATGTGTACACCAACTTGTATAGATGATATATAATGTATATATATACACACACACACATTATTGGGCATATTTCATATTGAAAACTCTACCCACGGGCAGAGGCTATTTTAGGCTATTTGACAAGCATTTTAAACTGGGAGCTCAAATCTACAGCCCTTTCTGGTTTTGTCCTCAATATCTATCATCACTTGGTGTCTTAAATGCCTAAAAAGAGGAAATAATGGGCTTTGGGCTTCTGCTCAATTTGTAAAATGTGCGTTTTGTGCTCCTCACAAAGTACATTTAAAATAAAAATTTTCACAAGCCTCTTTCCTTTATATCATGGGTGGCGATACATGTCCACCTGTGGTATATTGAAATTATACTATTTCTATTATAGCCTGCAATGCTTCCATCAAGTTATTTCATTTTGCGTCATTGCAAAATCATTGATGTTGCTTTTATTTGTTCAAGCTGACCCCATTATAAATGAATCCTGCTTTTTTAAAGCATTATATTTCAAAGCAACTTTGGACAAAAGCATTAGACTTAGACTTAGACAGACTTTATTGATCCCTTGGGACGACTCCCTCAGGAAATTAAGGAAATTAATTCGGTACATAAGTAATCTAACAGTTTAAAAACAGGTAAATGTAAGACTGAAAATGTTTATCTCATTGTGAACGAATAATGCTTTCACCAGTAAACTTGTGAAAATAAAAGCTTCTGCTGCCTTAGGGATTTTAAACGTCGTTTCAAAGGTTTTCAAGCAAATGAAGGAAACGTTTCATTTTTTAAAAATGTATCATGATTTAAAACAGGTCAAACACACCCTAGCAGCACATGCTCTGTCACCTTACCTTGGTTAAGAAGTCACAGTCCTCCACTTGGAAAGCAATATCTTTGACCCCGTCTCCATGTTTAATCAGGTGTTCCCCCATCTCTGAAAGAGGATAATAAAATGTGACAAAAGGTGACAACAGCTAACAGCTTCATCCCTTAAATCTTACTGACCTGATAAATCAACTTACCTTCATTTCCAGGATTTAGCGGAGATTGAAACACAAAGACTATCTGTCAGGGGAGAGGGGGAGTCGTGTTAGTGTGGAAAACAGGCCTGCTGTTAAAGTTATTTAATCAGAATGTCAAAGAAATATTCAGGAAAACTATATACCTTATCCTGTCTGATGGCATGAGACACCACCTCTCGACTGCCAGTCTCCAAACCTTTGTAGGCCAACGGCTCAAAGCCCATCTTATCGCAATAGAATAAAGCAGCCTGTGAAATCATGAGATTTCAGTTACTGTGAGAAGAATTTATTATTTATTATTATTATTTATTCGTTATTTATTTAACGAATTACATCAAATTAAAGGATATTTTCGTTTTAAAAATAGTTTGGAATACAAACTTGCTTAGCGTTGCCAACCCAGAAGGTGACATGATGAAACCTGACAAATTTCCCCCTGGTGGGCTAGAAAGTAAAATAAAAGCAGAAGAATTGCATTTGCAAATGAAGAAAAGTTTACAGTCCTTAAGCTGGAAGTAGCACAGTAGCTGTGAAACTCAGGTCTACTTTAATGGAGGTTAAAGTGCTGTTTGTGCCTAATCCGCCCTCACCTTTTCTCCTTTGTCTGTGTAGCTTGTCTGAAAAAAAGATACATCGTCATTAACATGGGATCAGACATCCAGATGCCCTCAGATCATTCCAACCAATATGGATCAAAGTTAAGTCTCTTACCATTCTGGGATTTCAATTGGGTCTCAATATAGAAAAGAGTGAGGATAGAAATCAACACCAGGTCTGACTGCTTTCAAATAAGTACTGGCCTGATAAGCAGCTGTGATTGGTCTTTGAGGATCTACACCCACCTGTCCGCCTCCTTATTTCTTCATGCACTTAAGCAGAAAGGTTCAGGCACAGTGGTCAAAAAATCCCAACTCTTCTGAGACCTGTCAGTACAGCTGCCCACCCTCAGAGAATCAACACTGACACATTAACTTCACATCAGGAAAAGCTCAAAGTGCAGACATCCAAATGTAAAACGTGCCCCAAACGGGAAAAATAACACCTGAGCCTTCAACTGAGCTCACAGAAATTACTAGTGTGTAATAACTGAGAGGTTTAATTTCAACAAAGTGGTGTCCTCTCGAACTTGAATAAATAAAATAGGAATGACTACTTCAGAAAAATAAAAAATGCCAATAAATGCTGTAAATGGTGAGGGTGAAAGGACGAGTTGGCCCTTGTGTCTCGCTCCCGGGTTTCTGATTTTCACCAGCAGATGGAGCAGCTTTGCAATCCTTTACACAGTCTGATCAACCACCAAGAGCCAGAACTTTCTGCTTCCATGTGAAGTGATTTAAATCCCTTCAACAGATTACCTGTTTCAGTATTTTGATATTGTAATTCCACGTACTGTTACCAGTTCCAGCTTTATTTCTAATTCAGATGCACCGACTGAAAAGAGAAGTCCTTAGTTGTAATCATGGGACTGACAGTCTTAAGCAGACGTCCATTCATCCATCCATTTTCGTAACTGCTCATTCCCTAATGGGGTTGAGGGGGGAAATGGAGCCGAACCCAGAAGTCAATGGGCGTGAAGCAGGGTACACCCTGGACGGTCCAATCCATCGCAGAGCTCTTAAGCAGACTTATGCAACTGAAATGAATAGAAAATGAAGAAAATAAACTACCAAAACTGTAAGAAAATCTGAATAGAAGCAGGCTCCCTTTTTAAAAAAAAACAGTTATTCTAAGCTAACTTCACAGAAAAAAATGGCCACAGAGCGAATACAATAAGAGGGAACACATGCATTAATTCACTTGTTAAGTTCTAAGTAATTGTATCTACATGGGATGGAATCTTTTCTCTTACCTTACAAAGGATTTGTTTTTGTATTATCAATAGTTATTGATATATTTGTTTCTATGTGATTTACAAATATAATGGCAGATGCAAAATGTGTTAAATTCTTAATTATCCATCCATCCATTATCCTTACCGCTTATTCCATAATAGGGTAAATTCTTAATCATATCAAATAAAAAGATTACTTTTCTAATCCCCGATAGATTCATTCATTTATTTTTATTTATTTATTTTTATCTAAAACATATATATAGAGAGAGATTATAAAGTAGTTTTAATGTTGTTGTTTTTTAGAGATTTTTCACATATATTTAGCAGCAAACCATTTTTTGTCCGTTGTTAATTGCCATTAGCCGGGAAATGCGGAACTCGACATGTCTTAAATTCCTTAAATGTCTCTAACCAGTTGTTCCCTTTACGACTGTAGATGTGAGTGTTCGCACGTACAGCACAGTTTGTGTGTGTCCAGTTTGTGCCGCGCTGTGATTTTCTATTGGTGGATTGTTTGAGCTTAGTGGTGTCTGATTGGCTCTGCTGTGGGTGTGTGCAATTCACTGGCTTGAATGGGGTCAATTATTATTGGCCTGTACAAATTCTGTTGCCTCATTGGTCCTATTTATTTGGTCATCTTTTTTCCTATTGGCCATCCTTGTTGTCATCACACAAGAATGCGGAAGTCGTGTAGTCTACTGAGTCACCGTTGTGTCAGCTGATTCTTTCTGAGTGAGTAACTCGATTTAATTTTCAAAATGAAGTAACTTTTAAACAACGCATTGTACATGGCATGTTCTCAGTCAGTCAGGCGGGTGATGGACGTGTGAACTCTGATCTGTTTTGCCGTTTTGTGGGGTCAAATAAGCGTTTATTTAACCACTAGCTTCCTATAATGTTGCTATCCGGTAGTTAGCATGATGCTAGCTCTTACAAACATTGGACATACGCGCACAGGCACACTTTCGGTTTGTCGAGTTGTTGCCTTACAGTTCAGTGTTAGCCTGCAGTGGGGATTGCCTCCACTTTCACTTTCACCATACGTGTTTTTTAACTTTGTCATCCCTGGCATTGGTTTACACCTGTTGTGTTATAACGAAGCGAGCAGAGCACCTGTTATTCTCTGGAAATTTCTAGCTAGAGAAAGCACCCTGGAATGTCCCTGTGTTAAACATTGTTTTTCTTTAACACAGGGAAAGGTGGAACAGAAAATGATAGAGCAAAAAAGAGTCTAATCACTGTCTCTCAAGCTTCTCTGTTGTGATTGTGTTCTTTTTAAATTTCACTGAACAGTGGAGTACCAGGAAAAATATAAATGGATAAACATGACCTGAAATTAAGAACCTCCATTAGAAGTTTGTTTAGCTTACACTAAAAATTCTTAAATTGTTCACTTTAAATCTTGGCCCAGAAGTTGGAACATAATCAGTTAGAATGGAAATGGGCCTCAAATGCAGCATTTGGCCGTATGTGTTTCAAATTTAAGGATTTAAAGCATGTGAATATGTTGTTACTTGCCCAATCCTCGGGTTGCTCTTGTCTGTGACCCATGACACAAGCAGCCAGATCAATTGATAACGGGATCATGTCAATTAACATGTGACACTGGGAATAGGGACTTTAAAAAAACGTATTCAAACTGGTAAATGTGGTAGATAATTTCTTTCTGTTTCCTAATTGAATGGATCTGATAATCTTGCTCTCAGTAATATTGTTTGAATCTTCACATGTCCTGAAAATGAGAGTTTAGCTGGTTTATCTTCACACATTTGTTGAAAGTCAAAGAAAAGGGGTGATTGATATGTTGGAGAAAATGGAGCATACTGCTTTTGTCAAAGTGGTTATTTAACTCATTCTTTATTTAATCCATATCTGTTTTAAAGCAATGGACTCTTTGAAATTTTAGTCTTTACAGTATTCCTTTTTGCTTACATGAATGTCCACCTGACGCAGCACTGAATTTGTAATGAGTGATCAAATCTCTTGATTTTTATTTATATACATATATATATATATATATATACCCTAACCATACCAATTGAATTATTGCAGATATATTTCTTACATCTGTTACGTCTGGGTTCTATCAAAAATCATATTATTTTGATGGTACCCAGCCTATTACAAGATGGATCTGTTAGGCGTCCTACGACTGTATTCTGAGGCAGGATGTGACTTGCATTGATTGGTTGGTACCTGCGGTTATGTTTTGTTTTCTGGCTTATGGCCTCATAAGAATATTCATTTACCAAGAATCTCTTCTTAATTGTTGCGTATCGAGTGAGATGACGCAGCAGGCATGTGATGGGGAACGGGGGCGTGTTGTTTTCAGCTGATTGAAATCACCTCCGGACCAAACAGTCGGCAGAATGATGGCAATCATGTTCATGGTGTTTAAGTCACGTTATGTTTGCAGAACGAGGTGTCCTCAGAATCATTCTTCTACTTCAAGCTGTGTCACGAAGTGTAACGAAGTGGTAATTCTTCTGACATCATAGGTAACCGTAAAGTTCTCCAGTTGCCTGGTTTTAAGAGCATTTGTTTTTTGGATCATTGATTGGCTCTGAAACCGTTAACATGAACAGAACCAGTTTTGAGATTTTCACCAATATGTCCAAAGCTCAGCCTCAAAGAGGAAATGAAGACTCCATGCTTCTTATATCTTTCTCTTTGTGAGATCGTCATAGGTAGAGGTGTAGAGGAAAATTCTTTACTTGAGCTGTGTTTTTTATTGGCGCAGAGTGACCGTACCAGAATGTGTTAAGCCATCGTAAGCACACCAACTTTTGTAAAAATGTAGGCTCTGTTGCATATTTTTTTGGCTGCTATATGTTAAAATAATTTGATCATTGGTCAGTAAAATGCCCAACCAGAGGTTTAATTTATATTTATGTTAGAAGACGAGGTGGTTAAAACCTAATAATATTATCAGGGTGTGGCTGTCTGGCTTTGAGAATCTTCATTTTAGGATTTTGTATATTCAGTCCATGTATATTGTGCGTCTCATAACCATGCTTATTGATACCTCTTGTCATTGGATCTTTGTTGCAGCAACAAACCTGTTTTCAGGCAACAAACTGCTGAAATCTATGTGACACAATATACAGTTAGAAACTACCAGTCAAGGTAAAAATTGTGATTCCTTTTGCTTTGCAAGTACAAATATGCCTTTGTGAATGCAATTTAAAAAGTGTGTTTCACTGTAATATTCATGATTTGGACTTAAAGTTATTCCCTTTGACATAATGTGGCAATAGAGAGCTGTGTGCTGTTGGTTTCAGTTTGAAAGAAGCCATATGACAGCTCACTTGTAGTACGGCCTCGCTGTGGGGAACGTAGCAGAGTGGGAGGGAGGGAGGCAGAGTAAGAGACGGAGTGAAAGGGGGAGGGAGGGAGGTATGTCATACATTGGACTACAACCAGTATGCGTCTGGGAGACGGGCGCTGCTGCACCGCTGCCACGCTCTCAGCTTTGGTTCAGCCTTAAAAGGTTAACAGAAGTTCCACCAGAAAGGTTCTATCCTTCTTCTAGTGCAGGTAAGAGAAGATTTGTTTAAAAGTACTGGGTTGGGAGTTGGAGTAGCTTCATTTTCCCCTCTTTTGGAGAGCAGTGTGCAAAAGGGGGTGTGTCTGGAGGGGAAAAAACTAAGAAGGGAAGTGAGCAGGCTGCCCTGCACAGGGAGAACTTTGATAAACTTTCACATCGTCTCCCAGCAGTCAGTTTATTCTTAAGTCAAAACATGAGGAAGCGAACAGGGTGTCCATGTTTTGTCTCCTGCTGGGTTTTGCCGTAAACCATGAGCGGAAACTCCCCCTCTTGAATGCAGTGCCAGTGTCATTCAGTGAACTATCGGCTTTAGTTTCAATTTTGAGTAACTTAACTTTAAGTAACTCTCAGATTTCAAATGCAACAACATGTCTGCACAAAATATATAAGCAGATCTTTGAATTTCTACTCTGTCAGGCGTGATAAAAAGCTTCCTGTCAGCCATTATTTGATCACTGTTGTTGCTACTGTGGAGGTAGTGTTTTCGAAGGGACTGTCAGAGGTTCACAGACATGACATTAGATCATGATTAACGCCTTGTGTCGTTTTCGGTCGAGCAGAACGGTTTGGAGTTTGTCTCCTCCTGCAGTTATCTGCCTGATTACCGATAACCTGACGAGGAATGTCACATTAGCATTTCCTGTAGATCAGAGTATCTTAGTTGGGTCAGCTGATCAGTTCCTGTGCGTGCGCTGTGCTGTCAGGCCACACGTCAGACACGTACCTCCACGCCTGTGTGCAGCCCCACATGTGTGCGCTTCAGCTGTGCCTAACTCTGACTTGACCTCATCTAGTCAGGGCACTTCTCCTCCCACGCAAACCCAACTGAGGAGAAATGCTGGGTTGTAGGCGTTTGGGGTTCATAAAAGTGTATCAATCATCAGCAGCTTTTATGGTTTTAGTGGCAGCTTTTATTCTGCATGCTGTACTTTAAACCAAGAGGTTTAGAAGTAGTCACTCACGTTCTACAACCGCCCACGATCACAAGTCTGAAGGTGGAGTACATTTCTTTTTTCTTTTTTTTTCTTTATGTTGGCAGGATCCATCGCTTGGCACCACAGAGCCAAGTCGACAGGAGAGGGAGGGATCTGAAGAGGAGCGCCCAGAGTTGCGGTCTACAGCATGGTGAGCCAATCAGACTGATGTGGAGGGCCTGTTCCTGTAAATATGTGCTCCACTGCTTTTAAACCAGGTGATTCTCTGAAAACCCCACATGGTTTCTGAGTAAAAATGGCAAGTTAGCACATCTTCTTTCAGAGAAAATGACACAGTGAGATGCAAGTCTAAACGAGGCACGCAAACTTCACACAGTGCACTTTTTAGTTTCATCATTGTTGGAGGAGTCTCTATTTAGTTTACCATTGTGATTGTTTTTTTTAACAACATAAACACGCAGAGCCACTAAATTACAGGCCTGATTTGAACTCTTGTGTTTAAATTATGAAGCAGGTTACACATGTTGCATCTTTGACTTGGCTCCCTGCCACCTTCCTGATGTACAACTATGTGCCATTGAGTATATCTTGACATGCTATTCGCATGAAGAAATTCAGCGTATAACGTGACATTTCAGTATAAATTTGATAAACAAATAAGGCAACATATTGAAGTTTCCACTGATGGGGATCAATGCATGAGTCTATTTCAACACTTCATAAACTAAGAGTTGTGTGTCTCTCTCCAGACACCAAATGTGTCGTTGTGTTGAGTCGCCCTGTCTGGGCGTTAAATGGTGCGTCACATTCTAGGTTTGAAGCACACAATAAGCAGAATCGGTGAGGAACGTGCTTCTAGCAACCAGTTTGAGGCAGCAGCGTTGGCCTGAAGGCACGCTTTTCTGCCGGCCACCCGGCAGGAGCTTTAAGAGCAGACAGCGGCAGACAAACGAGCCACAGATTCCTCTGGAAGCTAATGGGCACAGCCTCTATGAAACAGAAATAGGAAGTGTAACTGAAGGACGGGCATCCTGAGGTTCTGGTCAGCTGGGTCCACAGAATGTCCCCATGGCTGGCTGCCCAGCCCGCAGCCTTTTTATGGGATCTCATGGCCTAATTGATTGCAGGGCTGATAAACAAATAATGCGCCTACTAAGGCCAGTACCAGCAGAGCTTAGACAGAACCCGTCCCTTTTCTCTTTACTTTGTTGTACTGTACGTTAGTGAGTTTGGGTGGAGTCGGAGTCAGAGCCGCTCCTAAATGACAATGTCACGTGTGCTGAACACACCCTGAGTTATTTCCAGCCAAATCCATATCTGAGGCTGGGTTATGATTTACAAATGCACACAGGTCGCTCATCTTTGTGCAGGCTGAGCTTGTGAGTTGGGTTTGCGTCCCCAGCTGGGCTTGTGTGACCTGTGTTCCCTCAGTTTGTGCCACTGGTAATACGATCCTTCTAATCCCTTCTTGTGAAGCAGCTTTCAGTTACTTCCCACCCTCAAGGTTTGTCTTTTTTCCCGCTGAAGACGGGTGATATTGAGTTGGTACCGCTGACCGCTCATGTGTCTGCTCGCTGGGCAATGAGAGCATTGAAACGAGGACAATGGGGTTGTTTTTACTGTCCTTGTTACCCGCTTTGTGCTGTGAGTATTTTGAGTTAATGTACCAGCGCCGCACAGAGAGGGTTGTTTTTGTGCCGCAGCTCCACATAATGTCGCCTGCTTCCTAAAGGATTAAGTCACCTGTGTGTGTGTGTGTGCGCGCGCGTTTTGTTGCTCTACACTGACCAGCCACCAGCAGCCCTCAGTGGGGTTTGCAGCCGAAGCCACTGGGTTCAGCTAAGGTTGCTGCTAATGATTTTATTGCATCTCTGCACAAACCTTTGTGACTATGCCCGTTCGACCTTATTTGTGAAGTCCATGCCGTCACAGTCTGGTTCAATAGTCCTCTTTTGGAATCGCTGCGCTGGTTTCAGAACCGTCACAGAGGTGCATGCAGAGCTACTGTGGTGTTTCCCTTCCCCAAACTGAGGACGGTTGACTGCACCAATTTCGAAAAGATTGATGGATGTTTTTCAGTTATGGACTACAGCATTTCCAAATGCAAAAGAAATCTCTCTTAAACTCTTCTCAGACCACACAGAACAAAAGTGGATATCTCAGAAAGGATGTGCATGCTGCTTTTCCTTTATTTAAAAAATGAATCAATAAATCTGGCCTTCACAATAACCTTTTAACTTCAGGACATGTCATTTATTGAATACTTCTGCATATATCCTGATTTTCTGTCTGTCCACAGGAGCTGTAACTTCAGCTAAATTAAGCATAATGTTAGATTTGTCATGAGCCAACATTATGCCAATGCTGAGACCAATGAAACGCCACACTGCGGTCCCACTCAGATAAGCCTAGTAAAAAAAAACACCAATCGAAAATAAACTAAAGTTTACAAATAAGGTCATTCAGAACCGTAGTCAACTTATGTT
Organism: Menidia beryllina; assembly: GCA_013363375.1. Taxonomy (NCBI): domain Eukaryota; kingdom Metazoa; phylum Chordata; class Actinopteri; order Atheriniformes; family Atherinopsidae; genus Menidia; species Menidia beryllina. Next base: position 2,490,593 of record JABUIW010000024.1, on the reverse strand, counting down.
TTCCACAAGTGAAATGGATGTTCTGAGCAATGAAATGGCATTTTGAGTTATTTATTTTGTCAAGAATTTAGAAACTTAAATGCCAAAGTTAATTGCCATTCTTAGCCCTCTTTTATCTCCGGAATGAGCACACATCTAATAATGTTTGTTTGGAAGAAACCTGACTATTCAACTTTTGTCGATTGGACTAGTTCAGTTAAAGTCTTGTCATGTTTGTCATGGCAGCCGATAGAAAAACTGGATGGTAATAAATCCTCATATCAAAAATCCGGCTCCAGGATGAAAGGTCAGACGTGCCCTCTCATAAGCAGCACATGCACTGCTGCTGTCTGCCCACTGAGGGGGTTCGGATTCGAACACACGTGTGGATGTTTGGATTGTGTTACTACTTCCATCTTTAGGGCTGCTGAATGTTTTAATGTTGATGGTCTCAAGCGAACACAAATGTTGTTTAAATGTATATTAAAATCAAAATCAAATGTTTTCTGACGCTGGCACCTGGTGGACGTGGAGCTTAGCGCCTCATGTCTTTTTCCTATCTTTCCTGCATATCTGTGTGTCAACATGTAAGTGGACACCCTGTGCTGGTGACTTGCTGCCCTAATTTCCTAAAATAAAACCTGAGACACGAGAGGCCCAAATGTGGTGCACACTTTTAGAGGCTGCCCCCCCCCCCCCCAAAATATAAGAGAAGAGCAGCATTTTTTAAAAAGTGCTTACAGTATCTATTTAAAAGTAGCTTTTTAAAATGTTTATATCAAAATGGTTATTATATATAATATGAAACAATTTAAGATTATTACAAAGTGATATTCAGTGGCTCTTCAAGGGTTTTTTTTTAAGGAAACCAAGAATTTCTAAGGCTGACTCAAATGTTCAGCTATAAACTAGTTTTGCCTGGTTTAATGAGGTGTCCCAGCGTCATATCGACTCAGTTAATTGTGGCTTTTGTTTATTTACACATTACCTGAAAATAGAACCAGGACTATGGTTTCAAAACCAGTTGGAGTAGCTATGGTATTTGATTTAAAGGGTTAACTGGTTATTTGGTGTAACTTTACAGAAAAATAGATGGAAACGGTTTAACACTGTATAGATGATCAACCTCTTTGGATGAAATCTGAATAAATGGTGTGATGGATCTATCTGAACTAGGAGCAGACAATATCCCAGCTAAGTAAGCATTTTTAATTCATGAAAACTAATGTCTTTTTGTGGTGATATGTACTTAATTTATTTTCTGTCCCTTGAAGACAAAATGTTCTTTCTTTTTTTTTTAAGCCTCTTATCAAACTAGCTTAAATAGTATTAAAAACAGGACATACTTCAGGACATGATGCTACAATTTGGATATTTTTCTAAATGTTCAAATGTCGAGGAAAATCAGTGCTAAAAGCACCAAGTCTAAAAACAAAAACAAATTTCGAATCTTTACCTAAATGTAATTTTTTTTGTTTTAGCTCCAAGGTTTAATTAGATGTGTAGATATGATCATCAGTTGCTTCCGTGTCTGCGGGGTTGTTGGTTTTCACACTCTGTTATTACAAAATAACAAAGCTGGGACTAAGCAGCTAAGACAAAGCACTTTGTTTGCTCTGAAGATTCACTTAAAGAGGGACAAATAGTTTGAATTGTACAGTTAAATTTAAAACAAAACTTAATCTGTTGTGTAAATGACTCCAGTTAAAAAGCTGAAAACCAAATCGGCCGTTCTCCAGGAGCTGCATCCCTGTCCAGCCGGTGCTCTGCACTACAGCGTTGCATAATGAAGGGGTCATGCAGCTGTAGGTGAGTGGTTGTCACGACTCCGGGGGGGGGGGGGGGGGGGGGCTGCTGCCTTCCCCTCTTTCTGTGCATAACGTTGACAGCACATAAATCCAGGGACATTGCCTCATGGATGGCACAATGAGGCTGCTCGTGCTCTGATGCAGTGCGGGATGTGTCGGACGAGAGGTAGCCGCGTTTTCTCCTAAAACACCGTGTCACCAGGCGTTTACACCCCCAATCCCCCCATCCCGCCCTCCCATCCCGTCCCCCGCCGAGCTGAATCCCAGGCAGCGCCTTTATGATGGGACACCTTTCACCCACCGCATTCTCAGCTCTCCCTGCTGGCTTCAGCTTGTGTTTTTCCACGATCGTTGCATTCAGCAGAAGCATTCTGTGTGTGTGTGTGTGTGTGTGTGTGTGTGTGAGACGGCCGCAGCATACTGCAGCAGATGGAGTGCGTGTGCCAGTTGGAGCATCTTTTGCTCGCCGGCTTTGCAGCTTCATTGCTGTGGGAGCGGCGTATTTACATGAGGAGCTGCCAGTTGAGGGTGAACAAGGAGGGATTGGGGGAGGAGTGGAAGATGGGAGGGAGAAGGGGGGGGTGGGGGGTGGCGGCATGTGAGAGAGAGAGAGCAGGAGAGAGAGGAAGATAGCTGTTCATGCAAAGGGTGGAGCTTAGCATCCGGCAGCTCCCTCCTGCTTTCTCTCCTGCTTTCCCTTCTCGCAGCCCCCCCACCCCCCCCTCCACTCACTACACAGAGAACGCACATCTGCAGCGGTTCCTGCCTGACCCTCGCCTCTAACCGGCTCCTCCGCTGGACCGTCGCTCTCCTTTCTTCCTTTTATGGACTGCCCTTCTCCCCCAGACGTGCAACAGGGGCCGTCTTCAGGCACCGGCGTGCTGCCTCGTCCCTCCCTGGAGCCGTGGGGTGGGGGGGGGGTTTGGGGTCGGCATCTCGACTGAGACTGGCATGCTGTCCTGTAGCAGCTCTCGAGAGGGGGAAACGTGCAGAAGGGGGGGGGGGGGTGGCAGGGCGGCAGGCAGAGGGGCTGGGAGCAGGTTGGGCTGGGGAGAGGATGGTCCTGCCGGCTCCTCGTGCTCCGGTCGTGCTGCTGCTCCGTAGGCTGCCTGTCACTCGGGCAGAGTCCCGCCTTCCCTCGACATGAGCCTCGCAGTGAGGGGGTCCTGCTCCATGCTCAACTGCTTTGTAAGTCCTCCGATTTTCGGCTTTCATTCGTGTCCGGCTTTGGGTGGGTGTGTGTCAGAACACTCCTCTCTCAGCCCCTCGGCTTTTGTCCTGGGGGTGGGTGGGGGTGAGTTGGGGGTGAGATGTGTTTTGCCATGTGAGCACTGCAGCCTCTGAGTAGCTGCACTGACTTCATGGAAATGATGGACTCTGCCATCTTTTGAGAGTCAGGTTATTGTTTGAAAGGCCTCCTGGTCGTACAATCTCCTCATCTCTGTTTGGAGGGCTTTGACATCCCGATGGTGTTGCCAGTGGGGGAGGAGGGACGGGGTCCTGAGTGGAGAGGGTCAGGTGCCATATCTGTGCTGCTGAGGGAGTACATCGTGTGCCACTGTTGCAGTCTCAGAAGACTGAATGGCTGGAACTGCAGTGAAGGACCTTTTTGGATGAAAGTGGTGCTTGGGCTGCTCAGAAGATGTGCCGGGCGGATGACAAACGGGTGTTTTTAATTAGTTTAGTCTTCTTACAGACCAGTGAGAACTGTTGCTTCCTCTTTCCAGTTTAATACTTTCCTCTCCACTATCTGTGCTCACTGTTTACTTTCAGCTGACTTCTTTTTCAGTTCTGCTTTGTTTATCTGTCAGCCGCCTCCGTTTATGGTCTTTTCCAAAGAAGATATCCACTTCCATTTAAAGAGTAACAAAATGCACATTTGGTGACTGTCAGCTTTTCCCCTCCTCTTTCATAGTACAAAAATGATCATCATAAAATACTATCGTATTATATTCTCAAACCTTAACCTGTTTAAATAAATATAAAAAACAAGTTATATAAACTACACAGTTTACTGGTAGCTTAATCACCTTCATAGTGGCAACTTTCTGAATTTGTGAGCTAAATGCTAATCTTAGCATTACAATGTTTAAACTATCTTTGTTAAGAAAGCTAACACTTCACGTTCATAATTGTTTTGAATTTCCCCATCAACCAGTACGCGTGTTCTTTTTCATAAAGCACTCAGTTGAACTTGATAGTTATTGGGACACTTTAAAGAAAAGTAGCAAGTTTCTATTTTGAGTCGATCAGAATATCCTGGCAAAATGTCAGCAGTTTTGCTGCTTTACTGCACTCCACACAATGTAAAAGGTACACAGCAGGGTACTTCATCCTCTTTAGACATGCCTATGAGTGATGTGATGGAGGTGGATTAGCCATGCTAAGTGTTGTTTTGAGGCAAAGGCTTAGGGATTATTTTACCCCTCTAGATTTGGTTAAACAATGGAAAACATCAAATCAAAAGGGATGGCTTCTCCAGCAGAATGACAATATTCCCCCAAATTTACAATCAAATTTTGATGTTATTTTTCTGTCCGACACATGATTCAAATTTAAACCTCTTAATTATTTAAAAGTAAGTTGTATAAGATGACCAAACAATCATGGGAATGATTGCAACAAAGGCGTCACCAAAAAAATTCCCTACAGAAATGGACTCCTAAGCCTTTTGTGGTACAAATTTCCCTATTTGATCACTTTGTTTTTTTCAATTGTGACCAATCAACACTGGTCTGACTACTCCAAAATAAGTGATGTCATGGGCTCGGACCAATCAGGAATGAGCGATAAATGGTGAAGCTTTCACAGAGCTGGGGGGTTGTATGTCATATTTATGTTTCCAAGTTGTTGATATCCTTTTTGTCATTCGTTTGAAAGTAAAAGTTTAAATGTAGGTTTTTCTGTTTTAAATATATTCAATTATTTGATTTCTTAAACTGCACCTTTTTAAAAAAAAAAAAAAAAAAAAAAAAAAAATTTATAAAAAAATATTCCCCCAATAACATTCAAGGGATGAAATAGCATTTTCCTAGTATTGAAGTGAGTGCCCATTAAATTATTGCACCATGGGATTCTCCCCTGTTGGACTTCACAGAATTATTTTGTTACTTGATTCCCAAAATGTAAAGTTTAATGGCCAGGCTGTATCCTTCTGTGTTGACTGGCCAGGCGTTGCAGAATTTATGGTCTGTCTTTAACATGTCTGTGGCGCGGCTGAGTCAGCACTCCTTCTGCGTCAGCGTCTGTATTATTTAGTACCCCATCCTCTGTTATTTGAGTGGCTCACAACACCGACGGCCTCCTCCAGCGGACAGGGGCCGCAGCATTTCATCGACACCAGCTTTCAGTCACAGGCATCCTCTGTTCCTGCTGCACCACTCCATGTTGATGTAATGGAACAGAAAAAAAGCTCTCATTGAATTAGTTTTGATTTTTCTATGACTCAGATCACATTATACCCACCAGCTAAATAAACCATCAGTGTAAGTCAAATTGAAATTTTATTTATCTTCAGGGATGTGTATACCTTCTTATTTCTGTTTGTTGGCATTTGTGATCTGAGGAAGCCTTCAGTACAATAACATCCTAATAAAGACTGAAAAGATTACGTCTGGGCTTCAAGACAAGTCTGTTTCTCATTACTGAAATTGGTAAATTCCTACTATCAGGATCAGAATATGAAATGTGGCCCTTGGTGCAAAACAATTACCAACAAAAAATATGTTTTATATCTCTGAAATAGTAGATGAGTAATAGATAATTGATGGTCACCACTCTAAGTATCATCCTTGACCCTGTTACTCTTACTTTTATTGTTGTTTTCATGTTTATTGTCACTTTATTACACTTTAAAATTATTTGTATTTTTGCTCAAAGAAAATATGAGGAATAATGCTTCGTAAAAAATAACCTGCCTTCTGTCCATTTTTTTTCTGTACTTGGAGTACAGCCCAGTTATTACACTGAAAGGGGATTGATTGTTTAGAACATGGCGGTCAATGAAATATTCATCAGTGTGATAGCGGCCTGAAGAAAAAGAATAAGGCATGTTAGGAGATTTATCCTTCTCTCCGGAGTGTTCATCCTGACCTGGCAGTCATGCTAGGCTCCCAGCCTTTTAGGAAACGGTGCTGTTTGTCTTGTTGTTTTTCAGCTCAGACCTGCAGCTTCTCTTTCCATCCGCCGCCGTCCTGCTCTAAATAACTTTGACTTAATTGAAAACCTTTTTTTTTTTTTTTTTTTTTAACATGTCTGACACTCTGCCAAGCTGTGTCAGCTTCATTTCACTGATCAAACTGAGAAGCGGGTATTTAGGTTAGCGTTCACCTGTGCAGAGCGCCCCTAGTCTGCACAACTCCAGGACAAAGCCCCACTCAGGTTAAATTAGCAATCTGACAGCGTCTGCAGAATTGTACTTTGAAAAGTGGATGGAACGGGACTATGTCGCTAAAAAGTGGTCCATGCAACCATGGCAACCAGACACATACTCACGCAGACTGTGCCAGTTCTTTTTCTGTCTCTTCCCCAACTAAAAGTCTACATATTTCTATTTGCACTCATGTAAAACAGCCCAGATCGGTTAGAGGTGAGCTCTGCGTCCTCCATCCACACACACACACACACAC
>JABUIW010000024.1:2395960-2484168 GCA_013363375.1 Menidia beryllina | reverse complement strand
CACACACACACACACACACTTAATCTGCTTTGTCATGGCTGCCCGGCTGCCTTTTACAGTGGCTGTTGCTGTTTTAACGTCCGTTATCATGGCGTAAAATGTGCCGTCGATTCTGACATCTTTGTGTGAGTGAAGTCCGGAGGAGCTTGTATGGGTGCACACATGCCTGTCAGCTCCAGCTTTCTGATCGCCGGTTGGACGGGGGTGGGGGAGGGTGTGCAGCTTCACAGCAGTGACAAAGCAAAAAATGTGCCCGGGCCCAGGACGGGCTGTGCTGCATCTTTTGTCAGTGTGCTGGAAGGGGAAGCGTTTGTCTTTTCCCCTTTTAATCTACTGTAAGCTGATTGTCTGCCTGCAGTGGGCCAAAAATAAAAAGCAACCAACAGAAAAAAGTCGTCTCACAGCTCGGGTATAAATAGTTTAAAAATAGCTCTTAAAAAAGCGTTCTCTACTTTTCAAAAAGGTGTTGAGATACTAATATATCCACAATGTGTGCTGTTATCAGTCACATTATGGTGTTCCCCGAATTCTGTGGATGTCTTTGTGTCTTTAATCAGATTTTTCTGTGCCTTGTTTAGTCAAATGGCACATATACATTTGTTGGCATCTTCACAGTTTGGTGTTCAAGCAGGCTTCTTCAAAGGAGCAACATCGGAGCCGATTCTTGACATGGGACACGTAACACAACAAGTACCATCATCTGGCACAGACAGAGTGCATTAGATCTGGTCATTAACACAGGATCCGCCATGAGTCCGTCTGTGTGCACAAATTCTGATGCCCCTACACAGCACAACACAAACTCGTATTTAAAAAGCAAACCGTGCCATGTTGGTGAGCCGAGCTGCCCGGCAACAGTGGGCTTGTAATGACCTGAACCTCCCAGGCCGCCACTGACTGATGGCCGCTGTCATGGCCAACCTGCTCACAGGTGAAAATGAGTAACATTGATCTGGGGCAGCTGTCTCATGGGTCTCAAGTCAAAGGTGAAAAATTGTTAGGGTTATGCTTGGAAGTGATATGGGCTTTAGTCTCATCGCATCGGTTCAAAGTCGCCTCCAAGGCGGCATAGTCAGAGGTTTGGGCTGTAGGTTTTACCAGGAAACGCTCGACACAGTTTTAGTGCTAACCGACAACTTATACCCATGAGCCTGATTTAGAAAGAAAACATGGCTGCTTTTTACAAGGAGTTAATAAATCTAATATATACGTTGCAAATGTGCCGCTATAAAATACCTTGTTAAAATTCTTATTAAATAAAAATGTTCTAACATAAAATACCGTTTTCTCTCGGCTTTCTCATTTACAAAGCTGTTTTATATAATGCACAAAATCTAGTGTGAGAATCTAAGCTCTTTTGTTTTTTACTTCAAAGCGAGAAGCGTAACAAACTACCGAATGACTCTGAACTACAAATTTTCCACATCTTCCCACGCTCCAAACATGAAAGCGGCGCAGCATTATGCCAGAAAAGTCCCGGCTCAATCTTTAGCGTAGCTCGTGTGGAGACGGAATCGCAGCCTCAGCACGCGCATAAGAGCACCATTTGGAGTCAATGGAGGCATCAGTCATGTCAGACAGCACTTAACTCTGAAGCTTGTGTTTGGGAGTGTGGATGTCTCACCCAGCCCTCACGCCCACCATCATGGCTCCCATCAGCACAACCACTTATAGAGTCCTACAGAGCACAGAACTCATGCTTTGATTAGTGCTGTTTTGAATTTGTGTAGTTTTATACTTGTTATATATGTGATGACAGTGAGAGTCTTGATTTGGATACTTGACTGTCTAATATCCAAAGACTACAAATTGGCTCTGAAAAAGTTATTTTTTCTTTCTTTAACTAACCATTATCAACATGTCTGTCTTGTTCTTCGGGCAAAATGTCTGCTATTTGTTGAGCCTTGATCAAATTAAATGGTCAAATATACAAAGACCGGTTAATGGCTGAAGGAGCTCAGATCCCGACCTGTGGCCCTCTGCTGTAATTAATCCCCTCCATGCTTGTTGCTGAAAGGCCACCAGAGGCAGTGAGGGGGGAAGAAAAGCTCCAAGTCAGAGAAATGAAAAAAGGGAATATTTTTTTCTTCCTATGCTCCTCCAGATGTGAACTGTTGGTTCAGGTCTAATCAACAGGCAAGCTTAAAGATGATGATTCAGCTCTCATCGTGTTATCTGTAATGTCAGATAGGCCCATGTTGTTGTAGGAATGGGCTCTTCAGAGTGGAGGCACTGTCCATCTGTGACCAGTGGTCCTGACGGGTGGGAGGCTTATTGTGTGCTTTAATTGGCTGCTTGGACCTCCAGATGACACACGTTCTGCTTGGTTTAACATCATGGGCCATCCTGCTGTGATTTATGCTGATTTCTTTTCCTGGGACACGATGAAGATTCCGCTGAAATGAAGCACTCAGCCAGGATTTACTTTGTTTTTACTAAAAAGTCACAGACTAAAAAGCTCAGTCGCAGTGACTGGGGAAACCAAATCCATCAGTTTTAGAGGGACCAAAAGGGCAGGAGGACTCCCATTGTAGGCCGTCAGAAATGTGGATGATTTTAGTGAGTGTGTAAAGAAATGGATCCTCCAGAATTTGTTTCCATCTAAACAAAGCAGGACTCCAAATCAGGGAAGTTGTGTTAATAGTGTTGAACTTACGATATGAAAACTGATGACCCATGCAGGGAAAGACTTGTGAGGTCATTCTTTATGGATGAGTAAAGAACAATAAAGGGCATGAACTAGTCTTGATTTTATCTTTTTTTTTTCCAGCCCGGAATTGAAGTATGACCTGATAAGTTTTCTCAGTGTGACCAGAGCAGCCACTGCTACAAGGACAGGGTTGACTGCCCTCTTTGTTCTTCTCTTTTTCCTCACTTCTTTCTCCTCCTCTAATTTTAGCCCCTCATCCATCTGAGCAGGTGTCAACTCCATAACTCTGCACTGGTCTCTATATTCGTGAGAAGCCTTAGAAATCTATTTTGTGAATTTCCACCATTGTCACGGTTGTCTAAAGTGGTCAAATTTAAGAGTTATTTTTAATTCAGCAAGGTCAGGTGAACAAAACGCTTAACTAAGCTTTGGTGTCTTTGTTTACACAGACCTGCAACACCCAGAGACAAAGTCAACAGGTTTGGGTGTCCCCTGCCCAGAGCCTCCGTATCATTTGGACACATGGAGTGCCTATCAGCAGAGTGCCATAGCACAGGCAATATAAAAATAATAGGCAAAGGTTGCTCCCTTACCAGGATTATTTATCAGAGAGAGATATGAAGGCTGTGCTGTAAACATTTAGAAAAGCTTGTTCAGGTTCTGCTCATTGAAATGGAATTTAAGGTCTCTCGTCAATTCTTGATCTCCTACGTGAGGTATTTTAGTTTGCTGCTGAAGATTGTGAGATGTTTTCCCTGACGCGTCTCACACCGGAGTCCTGCGGCCGGCGGAGCGAGTATTAATCTGTCCTGTGGTGTGACGCTGCTACCGATCGCACGTTTGGGTTTCACCCGTGTGATTTCTGTTTGACATATGTTAACCCCGGTTTGTATCCTCCAGGGTGAAGAGGGGCCTCCCAGTCTGGAGTACATCAAGGCCAAGGACCTGTTCCCCCAGAAGGAGCTGGTGAAGGAGGAGGACATCCTTCAGGTGAGCAGAAGGCTTTCCACCAACCATCCACAACCACCTCCTCCTCCGAGTCACGTGCTGGTGACAGGACAGTGTGGCATTTCTGGTTTATTGATTACATTTTTTAGATTATAGTGTGACATCAGTGTTGCTGTAATCCACCCCCCCTTGATTTCGTGGTGATTGCCACGACTCGACAGGCTTCAGACCGTGGCCTCGTTTTGTGCCTCCTATCAGAGTTTAACACTGCAGAATGTCATTCATTCAACTTTTGGGAATGAAGGAATATTTGAACTTGGATGCGGCCATTGATAAGGGCCCATACCAGTGACAGAAAAAAGCATATGTATATTTGAAACCTTTTTTTTTTTTGTTGTTGCAAAGCTTCACGTGATACAGAAGGAAAGCTTAAAAGGAGGAGATGGAAAATGTTGTCAATGGTTCTTTGTGGAGAGTTTGTAACTAAACATATGGATGTTGCGTTTTCATCCCACAGACAAGAGCTCAATGTGTTTTTCTCTCCTAAAATAAATAAACGGGCAGGTCCCTTTTTACAAGTAAAAAAAATACCATCTTTGTCTGCTCCTGCAGGAAGACTTGTGGAAGACTCTGTACCGTTCCACTAAAACTATCTCTGGGGAGAGTAAAACCAGGGCATGTGAAAAGCATTTGGGTCGTTTATGTGAGAAGGATTTGTTTAAGATGCAGAGACCCAATGATGGGCATCTTTCGCTCTTCCGTTTGTGGTGTTGCGTTTGTGCTTTTTGGCTGTCTGGTGGTTAATGGAGCCAAGTATTATCTGTCTGGAGAACTGGACAAAGGAAAGATGGAGGGAGGAGGGGTTTGCCCTGCCATGGGGGAGATATCTGATGTTTCTTTTTGTCGGGTTTCAACTGATGCATGTTTCCACTTGGTTTGCAGTGAATTGCAGAGTATCGGCCCACACAGAAGTGTTTTTTATTAATAGAGGTTCATGCGCTGAAGGACTTCCAGCTGAGCAGCCTGCAGTAACTGAGAGCTGTCGTTTTTAACGTCAGTCTGAGGAAGCAAATGCTTTACAATAGTTCTCCTTTTATATAAATATACACTCTGAGTCCCCTTCCCCAGCATTCAAACACGTCTCTGCTGACATATTTTTAGATATTGCGGTGTTCGGATCCTCCAGCTGACGCGTCTCACCCTTACAGGCATTCCCTTCTCTGTCACATCTAATACCTGTGTGCATCTGCCCTGACGGGGCAGGCTGCTTAAACCGGAAGTCACGACGCACAAGTCAGTGTTATTCATGGGTCTTCTCCGCTCCCCCTCCCCCTCTCAGCCCTCTTTTTTTTTTTTATATATTTCTGCTGCTCAAAGCTTCGCAGAGGAAACGTGACACAGTATCTTCTGCTGGCTGTCGGTGACTCATGCACCTACTTTTGGAGCACAGCTCGTTTAATGCGGCTCCCGGTCTGTACAGCATGTCAACTATGGTACTCTCTGCAGGACGTGTTCAGTCTCCACCACATCAGCTGCACACTTCCAGCCTCTTGTGCTGCTCAGGACAAAAATACCTTCTCCAGGTCATGCACACAAAGCCACAGCATCCTCCTTTTTTAGCTCTGCAAGCCTTATTTGTTCTGCTATCGTCATTTTTAAAAAATGATTTCATGCAAGTTACAAATGCATTTGAAATATCACAGTATCTTAAAGCTCCCACACTGTGTTTTGGGTGCTTCTGTCGTATATATCTGACCCCGTTTGTGTCCGAGTGCAGGTTACTATGTGCTCCATTTCCCAGCTTAAGCCACACTTCTTCTTTCTCTTTTTTTTTTTTGCTCTTTGGAACTTTTTTTTTCCTTTTTTTTAAACAAGCAACAGCATGCCGGCAATGTGTGTGGGTTGTTTTTTTTTTCTGTGACTGTCTAAAAAAATAAAAACAAAAAAGAAACGATGATCCTTCATATTTTTTTCAGATTTACTGTTTTTATGGTACTTTGGGTGTCACTTCTAACAGTGGTGGCTGATGTTTCTCATCAGCCCCACCTCTTTCCCTAATAATCCCCCCTCTGCCCCGCTGCACATTGCCTTTTTAAAATGCACCTCTGGGTCCTGCTCTCCATGACTCAGCAATGCATGCTAACGCCGGATGAGGTAATGTTGTCTCTAAGCAACACCGTCGTCCTCACTACCAGCAACTAAACAAGGCCCGAGCCTCCATTCATGGTCCCCACTGGCTGTGATCAGTTAAAAGCAGTCGGAATGGAAATAAGTGTGGAACAAATGGGTGCCGAGCAGAGACTTTACTCTGTTTTCTGAATGTTTTATGCATGGTGCCTGAAAATGCTTTAATCCTCTCTCATAGTGCAGTTATGTTACAACTGACATCCTGCCGGTTTTTCAGAAATTGTTAAAGATCCCATCACCTTCTCCATTTCATTGAGTTATTTTTAATCCCTTTGAAAAAGCAGCAATGGTAAGAAGTACAATTTTCCCAGAATGTGGAAGCGTGGCATGGGGCGCGCTAAAGGAGGTTAAAAGCTCCAGTGTATCGATAAACTAAAACATTGTTTAGAAGTTGGCAGACGTCCTTATGTTTCACATCCCCTCGGTTGGCCTTTAAAGATAACTCCCTACCTCAGAATGAAATGAAAAATGTTCCATGGGCCTCTGTTAGAAAAGCAATTACCTTAATGTGAGGGTCTCGTTGCAGCCGAAGCCAAAGCTCGACTGTGACTGTAATAAAAAGGGTACAAGTAAGAATGTTAATGGACAGTTTGGGATCCCTCCCAGCTCTAACCCTTCTCTGCCTGCTCATTCAGGCACAGCAACGGCCCTCACAAAGCTTCCTCTGTAAGACCACTGTGTGCTAATTAGAGAGCTACACATGCACACGATTTCACAGGCTGAATGTCACCACCTATATAATGGCTGGCTTTAAATTTAAAAAGTTATTACTAAGCTTTAAAGGATGATTAGATGAGATAAAGGTGATGTTAATAGATCTGCTTGATTCTGTAACCAGAAAAAGGGTCTAAATTAAACGCGTTAAGTTATCGAGACATCTTGTTTGACACGACTCGCCCGTTAGCTTTTACCGATCAAACGCAATATCCGAGCAGCTGCTCTGCGTGCGCAATCCCGGGTGGTCTCTGACTTTTAATTTCACCAATTCCTTTGACTAGATTGTAAATCACATTGAGTTTACTGCTAATTAAAAGGATGAATAGGTTCGTTAAACCACTGCTGATAACCACCATGTAAGCACTGTGATGGTAAGTTAGCTCTTTGTTTGAGTACGGTGGGCCTGTTGACATGGCAGCCAGAAAAATGTCTTTGAAGGATGGACGTAGACACGATAAGGACTGCAAGCAGGTGCTGGCGTAAAGATATGACCAGTTCGTCTGTTTTGTCTCTGCAGGTGCCATTCCCAGTTCTTCAGGGGGAAGGGGTGGAGTATCTTGGTCGTGCCGATGAAGCCATCATTGCCATTTCCAACTACAGACTCCACATCAAGTTCAAGGACTCCGTTATCAATGTGAGTGCATGTCTCACACCATAAACACTCAGGAAAAACTCAATTTCTATGTAAATGGAACAGTTTTCTGAAGAGCAGTGCAGCCGTGCCACGCCACGGCAAAGGCCAATAGCAGAGAAGAGGAGGACTTGGTGCTTAATTTGGAGACACACAGCCCCCCTCACACACAATTTATAAAACGCATAACGATGCTAACGGGGACAATAAACAGAGTTAAACATGGGGTACCCGAAAGTGGTTTTAGCCTTTTTTTTTGTTCTCTAGTTGCGACACGGTTGTTTGTGCCACAGGAGTAGCGGGCGCTTTGATCGTCCGACAGGAGAGTTTTAATATGACATCCAAGCTCCGTGGGCCCGGCCCCCACTGGCACTGGTGTCCACCAGCCCGCTCCTGCTGACGTCAGGCCCTGTTTAAACACAAACAGGCCAATTGTTTGCATTCGCTGGCGGTGAAATTCCTCGTTCTTCCCAAATGCCTGTCATCTTTTCCACAAGCGTTCAGGTTCTGGAAAAGATGGTAGCGCTTTCCAGAGAAGGAGGGGGTTGCGGACTAATTACTAGGATGGTAACGTCACTCCTTTAGCTGGACTAACTTGAGAGTGTAAATGCCACCAGCTTACAGTCCCTATGCTCCCGCTCGGCGGACTCCTGCCTTGACCCTGTCAGCACAGTTAAACGCTGTATGAATGCCAGCAGACTCTGCCCCACACCTCTCTTCACAGCTCATCCCATACTTTTAAGCTGTTTTCTTGCCCTTTGCTCCCGTCTATGTTTGTCTTTCTCTCCATAAATTTCCATTGGCCTCGGACATGTGCCGGTCTCATGTGACCCACTCAGTTATCTTTGTTTCTCGCACTCTTTGATGTTTTCTTTCCTATTTTATTCTTCATTTTCCTTTTGTCTCTTTAATTAATTTGGGTTTTAATAGTTTTTTTTATTTCATTTCCTCCTGTCTTGTGTCTACCCTCCCTCCCTTCTCTCTGTGTGCTCCATGGTGTCACTGTGTTTTAGACCTACCCAGGTGTGGACAATGAAATCTCTGTGAGTACCTCATGATAAACCGCCACCCTCTGCCACAGACAAAGCTGCAGTCCTTCAGCTCTTTCCCTCTACATTTTTCCAAAGCATTAAAAACTAACTGTAGCTTAGATTCAGCTGAATATTGGTGTTACATGTGTGATTTTTGTGCAGAATGCATGGTTGACCCTGACAAATATAAGCCCTTTCTCTTGCCACAGTGTTATTTCCCTTCTTGTACAATATGCACATAGTGCTGTTACATAAAGTTTGTCCAAGAGTTACATATTTAATGAAAGCGAAACTTGACAGCACTTTATTCCTCAGTATTTTTAAAAAGGCTTAAGAACATGAAGTTTACAGCTATTGTTTGGTGTCGTAAGGCATGTAGACACTAATTTGAGAAAAAGGCACAAAGGCTCTGCTTTGTTAGTCTAGCCTGGATCGAGTCTGTACTGGACCGGAGGGTGGTAACGTGCTGTCTGCTCTGACAGGGGGCACCAGGCTAATTGCGCGTTCTCTCTGTCTCCCCCTACAGGTGCCGCTCCGGCTGATAGAAAGCGTGGAGGGCCGAGACATGTTCCAGCTGCACATCATCTGCAAAGACTCAAAAGTTGTCCGGTAAGAGGGGTCATTCTCCCACATTCTGGTGTTCATTTAAGTTAAAATGCCTGTTTGCTCAGCCTTTAGAAATGAGTTATGTCACATGATGCAGTTCTTGGCCTCTATAACAGATCTTTATATGGAAATATAAAGAAGTATTCTATTGCAAAAGAGCTCAGGTATCACAAATAATGTATTAATCTTAATGGACAATTAATAGTTTTGAAACCAAAGAAAAAGTCTGTCGTATGTTGTTGTTTTTAACTCCCATCTACATTTCAACCTCCTTTTTTCAAATGTTTCTAAGTTACATGAGTTTGATGTTTGCACATTCTATTTTTTTTAGAGCCAACACTTAAATGATGAGGAAAATAAGGTTCACAAGCTCTGCAGTAGAAAAGCTAATTTCCAAAAAAAAAACCTTCAGTTTGACTCCACAATCATACTGAAAAATAATAATTCCAATATATGAAAGAGAAGCATTGTTAAGTGAAATAATGGTACAGTTTGACAAAGTTACTTGGAGTGATTTAACTGAAATGATGTGATTCTACAGTTTCCCACAAATATTTTATTCGAAAAAATAGATATAAGAAACAAACTTTCAAAGGAAGAAAACTTAAGTCTTCTTATACTGGTTGTGTCCAGAGCTTTCACACAATCTGCAGCATTTTGGTTCCTCATCACTAAGCTGCTGTTTAAAAGCAGAAGAGTCCTTCAAAGTGTGAAACTGTGGACAGATTTTACTGGCACATATATAAACTGCGCTTTCTAAACTGGGACCTCCACAGATGCCACTTTGCAACGTTCAAGCAGTGCCAGGAGTGGGTCAAGCGTCTGAACAGGGCCATCGCCCACCCGTCCCGGCTGGAGGACCTGTTCGCCCTGGCCTATCACGCCTGGTGTCTCGGAGGCAACGCTGACGATGAGGACCAGCACGTTCACCTCTGTCGACCAGGTAACCCCCCACGCCCACACAGATGTTTAAGAGAAGGTTGTTCTTTATATTTACACCCCCTCCTTTCGCTTTGTGCATGTTCAGGGGACCATGTGCGCCACAGAATGGAGCTGGAGGTCAAGAGGATGGCCTTCGACACCCAAAACGTTTGGAGAGTGTCCGACATCAACTGCAACTACAAGTATGTCATATTTCTGACAAAAACTCCCAAATAATCCAAAAGAATCGTCTAACAGGCTTCAAGAAATGCAGTTTTAGTCATCCCTGCTTTGTTAGGACAATTCTGAAATGTTACTTTTGACATTTTAAAACAGGACAACATTTATTAAACGTGAGCAAATAGACTTAAAGTATCGCAGAGAATAACGATAAGAGCAAAAACAGCAGCTATCATCACTTTTTCCACGCTTTCTTCATATTCTTAGACATCTGTGTTACAGGTCTTCTCAGTTCTGGTTGGTCACCATTCTTTTCAGCCAAATCTTTAAGAGAAAGTAAAGTTGGCCATAGAAATGCAAGATAGATTTTCAGTCTATCAGTAAAAGCCTTATTAGACTTACCTTAGAATATCAAAACATCAAAATTGTTTTTGTGCATCATAAACTGGGATTTGCCTTTTGAAAGAACTCTAAATAATACTGTATGCACAACTGAAATGAGATGATTCAGTGTCAGTTTCTGCTCTGAGTCCCAGATATTCCCTGAAATGAGAGTAAATCTTAAAGAGCTCTCTATTTTCCTCTTGTGGATGCCCACCGCAGATGCTCCTTTGTCCTCGCCTCGCCTCCACTTAAGAGCCCTAGGGTTTGGTCAAACAGTCATTTCTTTTTCCTTTTTGCTTGAGATGGTTCCAAACAGAGTGAAATGACCCAGAAGTAAATAAGAGATAGCCATGAAAGGAGCTTTTCACATTCCTAAATACTGGATAAAAGAGTTTCCTTGCTCCCTTTACAATTTGCCTCAGCTCCAGAAATACTGGACCATCTTTTTTGAAAGATATTAAAATAATGCACTCTTTGTTGGTCAGGATTTCCTGTCACTCTGTGATTTGTGTGGACGAATATGAAAACACAAGTGGAGTGTGAGCAGCCTGTCACAACCACATATTCCACTTAGCTACACATTTCTTTATTTTCCCATATCTACCTTGATAATACAATATTTATGAGACCCTTTCTCTTTGTATTCTTTGTCAGTAAGAATATCTCAAGGTCTTTTTAAACTGTTAGACCAAATCCTGTGAAGTCTGGAGTCTGCATCTCCCCCATAGGTAGCACTACACAGCCTGGTTTATTCACTTTTAACTGCTCTCTGGAGACTCCCTTAATGAATCACGTTTCTGTCTTTGCAGCCTTTTTGTCATCGCCTCAGATTTGCATTGTTAGTGAATGTCGTGGTCTCCTTGGCAAATAAATGCAGAATAAGGGCCGTTTGTTCAGATTGCCTATGAGAAGAACACAACCTGCTGTGGGAGACAGACACACAGGACAACCAGCTAATTAAACAAGCTGCAGCATGCTGAGGCCCATGACTCAGCATAGTATTTCATTTTCCCTCTTGTACGCACACACATAGTCTCTGTCCCTCCCCTCCCTCAGCTGTCTCTGTGATCTGGGGAGGAGACCAGAGATGAATGGAGTTGTGCAGTGCCACAAAGATTTTCTCTCTGTCAAAGCTGAGTTATTAATGTCTGATAATGCACCACTATATTTAGCTCTTAACTGAGAGCTCTCACCTTCCGCCCTCTGTAGGCTGTGCTCCAGCTATCCG
The DNA here is from genome assembly GCA_013363375.1 of Menidia beryllina. Taxonomy (NCBI): domain Eukaryota; kingdom Metazoa; phylum Chordata; class Actinopteri; order Atheriniformes; family Atherinopsidae; genus Menidia; species Menidia beryllina. The sequence continues at coordinate 2,472,685 of JABUIW010000024.1, read as the reverse complement.
CAGAAGCTTCTGGTTCCAATATGGATTACCGATAAGGAGTTGGAGAGCGTGGCTTCCTTCAGGTCCTGGAAGAGGATCCCTGTGGTGGTCTACAGGTGGGGCCAGCCGACACGTCAGCGAGCGGAGCGTGGGGTCTGTCCTCCAGCTCGAAAAAAGGAGTGGTCATTGAATCCGCCGCTCTGTCTTCCAGGCACCAGAGGAACGGCGCAGTGATCGCACGATGCAGCCAGCCTGAGATCAGTTGGTGGGGATGGAGGAACACGGACGACGAGTACCTGGTGACGTCCATCGCTAAGGCCTGTCAGATGGACACGGGGGCCAAGATCGCGCCGGCCAGCCGACAGCGAGGGGACGCTCCCGACTCTTCCGACAGCGATTTCGGTAAAGCTGCTGCTGATCTCATGTATTTATATTTCATGTTTGCATCTGTACAGAGCTGTAAGAAACGCTGTGTTTCTGTGACTAACAGGAGTGTTTAAGCCTCTTAAAATTCAGCAGAGTCACCGATTTACACAAGAATAAAGGATCTGTAATGAAGGTGCATCCCTGCCCCTCATTATGTACGTCCTGCAGCTTTAAACACACACAGCTGTAGTGCTTCAGCACTGCAGTTTACAAGCAGTCCAAGTTCTGAAAATGAAACATCCCTCTAAGTAGGACAGCCGTCAGTGGAGCCTTTTCAGGAAAACAACTCTTTTCCACATCTTTTTCATTTTCTGTCAGGGCCGGCACCATTATGTCAAATTATGAAGAAAGCCTTGTTAAAAAGGCCTCCAAAATGTTTTTAGACATCACTTACCATGTTTCCATAGAAATGCAGTCAGCTTCCAGTCTCCGATATTACTCGCCTCTCTCTGTGGCAGCATCATCAGGAGGGAGATATCGATCTCTCTTGATGTAACAAATGGAGATCATTTCCGTTCGGCACCTTTCAGGATCGCCCGTCGCCTCTTCCTGTCATCACATGGCCCCAGAAGATTAGATCACCTCGTTCTGCCCTTGTCTTTTCCTCAGACTCCTCTCTGACGGGCGGCTCTGGCTGTGATGACCACGCTGTCCCACAGAAGCTGCTGATTCTGGACGCCCGCTCCTACACTGCTGCTGTGGCTAACCGAGCCAAGGGCGGGGGCTGTGAATGTGAAGGTTGGTCAAACTTTTAGGGGGATCTGACAGATATCAACAGCTTTTACTCCCTTTCTGCATTGATAGCCAATCTCTAATTTGAATTATTAATACAGTATATAGATAAAACCATCCATCTGCACATGTTTTTGTTTTTTAGCAGAAAAGATTGTTGCATATCCCACCTGTGTCTTCTAAACAAGGCACGGCTCAGTTTAGTGTGACCTGTAACAGAGCCGTTTGTTTGTGTTTAGAGTACTACCCAAACTGTGAGGTAATGTTTATGGGAATGGCCAACATCCACGCCATCCGCAACAGCTTTCAGGCTCTGAGAACCGTCTGCAGTCAGATCCCGGATCCAGGAAAGTAAGTGATCTGTTTGACCTTTCCCTGTGAGCAGCGCTGCCCCGCGTTGCTCCGCCCTCCCCTGTTTTAACAACTTCAACGCACTGAAAGGCAACACCGCTCCGAAATGGGAGCGCTGCCACGGCAGAGCCTCATTCCTGCTGGGCCGGCCAGCTGTCTGTCTGTACACATCAGCAGCGCATACCTCGGCTGTGCGTTTCCATGAATTCCAGCGTTTGTGTCTGCTCTGTGTGTTCTTCCTGTCTGCTACTCAAGCAGCCGTACGTTAACTACACGAATTAACCCGGCTGCTGCTGTTAGGAGTCTTTTGATCCTGATGGAGGAATGTGATGACACGCAGGGGCCTCCACACATGTGGGGCAGAGCCTCCCTGTGCTTATCCATTCACCCTAAAAACACACTTTAGGGTTACAGAGTAGAATCGTCTGTATTTATTGGGAGAAATGCTCTAGTGATCGATGTTTGTCTAAGTAGCCCCCTCCCTGTTTTACAGCTGGCTGTCAGCGCTGGAGAGCACCCGTTGGCTGCAGCACCTGTCCGTCATGCTGAAGGCCGCCGCCCTGGTTTGCTCTGCGGTGGAGCGGGAAGGCCGGCCTGTCCTGGTACACTGTTCAGACGGCTGGGACCGCACACCCCAAATAGTGGCCCTGGCTAAGGTTCTGTTGGACCCCTACTACAGGACGTTGGAGGCGAGTGTCGGCTTGGTTTGGTTCGATAGTTCTCTGCTCAGGCGGTGCGTCGGGGTGTTTTTATTAATGCGACGTTGGCTCTCCTCTGCAGGGATTCCAGGTGCTTGTAGAGACAGAGTGGCTGGACTACGGCCATAAGTTTGGGGACCGCTGCGGCCACCAGGAGAACACGGACGACGTCAGTGAGCAGTGTCCCGTCTTCCTGCAGTGGCTGGACTGCATCCACCAGCTGCTCAAACAGTTCCCCTGCCTGTTTGAGTTCAACGAGGCCTTCCTGGTGGGTGAACCTCCAGCACCGCCCGCCCCGGCGCTCTCTGTGGCTGCTTGTGGGCTCACGGCTGCTTCAGAGGTCGGAAGGTGACGCTCCGTCTCCTGGTTTTCAGGTCAAGCTGGTGCAGCACACATACTCGTGTCTCTACGGCACGTTTCTGTGCAACAACGCTCGTGAGAGGGAGACGAGGAACATCTACAAACGCACCTGCTCCGTCTGGTCCCTGCTTCGTGCCGGAAACAAGAACTTCCAAAACTTCCTCTACATCCCCAGTCATGACATGGTACCTGCCTGATTCGTGCCCTCATCATCCCTCTGTAGTTTCCACTGAAATCTTGGCTCATGAGTTATGTAAAGCTACAGATTAATGGTTTATATTTTTAATAGATTTGAAGCTTAAGGTTCTGTCTAAGTTGTTCTTTTTGTCCATGCTCACACAGAAGGATCTGACCAGTAGATTAGCTCATGTTGACCTGCTGGGATTGCCTTGTCATTTGTCTGTCTGCCAGGTGCTGCAGCCAGTCTGCCATACCCGGGCACTACAGCTGTGGACAGCTGTTTACCTGCCCACCTCCTCCCCCTGCACAGCCGTGGACGAATCTGTGGAGCTCTACCTCCCCCCCTGCGTCACGGGAGACGAGCTCACCTCCCGCTCCCTGGACAGGTAAACTGGCTCCATCTCCTCTCCACCGACTGACCGCTTAGTGGTTTAGTAGATACCTGCATTAGAACCAGACTGCCCTCTAGTGTCCTGAACAGGTGTTGCATATTTGTGGATGTGAGAAAGATGGGTTCATCTCTGATTTTCCAGACTTCCAAAGACTCGCTCCATGGACAACCTGCTGTCAGCCGTTGAGAACGGGGTGCCCCTGACGCGCACGTCCAGCGACCCGAATCTCAATAAGCACTGCCAGGAGGGCCGGGCTGCTCTGGAGGCCTCGCCCGCCTCCGAGGACGCGTCCGCAGGGGGCTCCGATGAGGCCTGCGCTGACTCGGACGAGGAGGAAGAGGAGCAGTCTGACCACCAGGGTCCCGCCGACTCCCCTGAAGCCGACCCAGAGGGCTGTGGGGACTCACTGGAGGAGCCCTGTCTCACCACACAGCCCCTGCCCTCCTGCCCCCTTCCTCCCGTCTCCGTCAGCACAGATGTCGCACACACGCACACAGCCTTTCCCACTCCTGTCCTCCACCAGGCTTCGCTTCAGATCGCCAAGCCTCCACTCTCACCTCCTCCACTGGAGGCTGAGAGCCTGTGCAGGACTGCAGAGAGCACCACCACTCCCACCCATAAGTCCGAGCCTTGCTTACCGCTGCCGTGCAAAAACACTCAGCCCGCCGCCAACACGCCCACCTCACCGCTCAATGGACACTCGGACGGTCTTCCCAACGGCCTCCCGCAGCCTCTTAAGCGGAGGACAAGTCCCCCCCCCATGGAGGACTCCACAGAGACTCTCACGGATGAGGGAGAGCTTCCCCCCACCGAGCCTTCCGCAGTCGGTCCAGACCTTCTTAGCGATGAGGAGCAGCCCAGTGTTCAGAGGGAAAAGGTGGAAACCAGGACTGACGTGATGAAAGCTCGAGAGCGAGCGGCGCCCTCAGACTGCGCCCAGCTGGCCGCCCGCCAGCTCATCTCCCAGAGCCAGCTCTCCGACCTGTCCCTGCTGGGCTCCCACTGGGACAGCGTCCAGGGCCTGGTCCAGTCCGCCTGCGGTCACTCGGCCGTCAGCCGAGCGCTGCAGCCCGGCAGCTACCAGAGCCGCCGGCTGGCCTCCAGGCTCCTGCGCGCCCAGGGCTTCCCGGTGGCCGGCGGGCCGCAGTGCTGCCGGCGGGAGGCGCTGTGCTGCCCGGTCAGCCCCCTGCAGGCCGGCTGGCTGTCCGCCGCCCGGAGCGCCGGCTACAACGGCCTGTGCGGCCCCGCCATCGCCGCCCTCAGCAGCTACTCGCTGGCCGGCCCCCAGCTCCTGCCCGCTCCCTACTCCTCCCCCCCGGCCTCCGGCTCCCCCCCCGCCCCCCCACACCCCCGCCTACCTGGACGACGACGGGCTGCCGGTGCCCATGGACGCCGTCCAGCAGAGGCTGCGTCAGATCGAGGCCGGCTACAAGCAGGAAGTGGAGGTGCTGCGGCAGCAGGTGCGACAGCTGCAGATGAGGCTGGAGAGCAAGCAGTACAGCACCCCCCCCTCAGAGCCAGACATCGACTACGAGGATGACATTGTGAGTCGCTTGTTCAGATTCTGCTCTTGGGTCCCTGTCGTTTTATTTTTGTTTGTTTTTTCTGTCTGCCGTGTTTTTTACCTTTCATCTGCCCTCTGCTGCAGACGTGTCTGCGGGAGTCAGACAACAGCAACGAGGAGGATTCTCTGTCCACCCACAGCGAGGACCGTCTGTCCGAGGGCAGCTGGGATCGAGTGGAGCGCAAGGACACAGAGGTCAGCATCCGCCACTACCGAGTAAAGCCTCTGCCTGCACGTCGTCCCCCTCCCCACCCCCAAAGAGCAGCCGGTAACTCCCACTCTGACCCGCCTGTCTGCGTTTGCAGGTCACAAGGTGGGTGCCTGATCACATGGCGTCCCATTGTTTCAACTGTGACTGCGAGTTCTGGATAGCCAAGAGACGCCACCACTGCAGGTGAGACGTCACCGTGACAACGAGAAGCATGTGAACGAATACGCAGTTTGACAGGAACACCTCTAAAATCTACTACTACTGCAAAAAGTCTAAACATATTTCATGAATTAGTGGCAGGAAACCAAGAAGTACTCAAATCTAAAAGCTGCACAATTCTGAAAAAATTCTCAAATCTGAAAATAACACCGTGTTCATCCTCCCAAAATGTAATTTATCATGAAGCAGATTGTTTTGGTTTCAGGGTAACCGTCATTTGACTTTGTATCTGTTGAGCCAGCAGCCTCTTTACGTGTGCAGAAACACGGGGAACAGCAGCAGGGCAGATTTGGCCTCATTCTCTGTTTTGGTGCTAAGCTAAAAAGCTGCTGGCTCATGCATGCTGTCCTCCATCTAAACCCAACAGACAGCCCCCAACTGTTAGACTAAGCTTGATATTTTGTTATATTCCCATTTTAATGCTGTGAAATCAGCCAAAAGTACCATCTTGCAGGTCTCGGTTTAGCTAAAGAAAAACAACCGCCTCCACACAGACAGGAATGTTTAGCAGAAAGGAAAATGGATGCTTCTGTAGCTGTAAGTAATGCTTAGATTCATCCTTTGACCAAACTGGTTCAAACTCAGCAGGGCATCGGGTGTCTTCTCTTTTTGTCAGAAACCTGAGGTTAATTTAGCAAACAGTGAAGATAAAGAGAAGTGATAAACTTCCTGTTTCATTTTGGTTGAGCAGATTTCACAACCATTCAGAAGTGCAGAGAAACCAACAAAATGTGTCTTTGCTCATTTTTTTTGTTTGCTTTGGTTGCATTTCAGCCAAACTTTGTCGCTTTTTGAGATTGTGCCTTTCTTTAGACTTTTTAAAGCTCATTTTCTGCAGCTTTTACTACATGAAAAAGACTAATTGAGCCTTGCCTTGTCTAAAACGTTGCGGTAAAAGCCCCAAAACCTTTGCTTTTCCCTTTCGTGCTGCCGCCTGCCGTTTAAAGGAACTTTCCTTCTCTGGTGGCTTTCAGGAACTGTGGTAACGTCTTCTGTAAGGACTGCTGCCACCTGAAGCTGCCCATCCCGGACCAGCAGCTGTACGACCCGGTGCTGGTGTGCAACACCTGCCACGACCTGCTGCTGGAGTGCCGCACCCGCGAGATCCGCAGCCAGCAGCTCAAGAAGGCCATCGCCACCGCCTCCAGCTGAGGGCAGCGCCTGCGCCCCGTCCCGCTCGTTTCGGACCGGCGAGCCGAGCGCCCCGCCGGCGACCCGCTGTCACGCCGCCGGCGGGGGTGAGTGTCAGAAGAGGAGCCGTTTCTGTTCAGGTGGCTCGGTTTTCTTCTTTTAAGCGAGGACGGCGCTGAACTGGAAGGGGGTAGGATGAGGACGGTGGGAGAGGGAGTGGCTTCAGACGGTTTTCAGCCCGGAGCGCCGCGGCGTCCTGCTGCCCACGCACGGCTCAATCCTCTCAACGGCGCCCTGTCCGAGGGACGCCTCCAGCCCGCCCACCTTTGGCCCCAAACACCTGCACCTTCCCGACAGACACTGTCTGGCACTCCAGAGGACAATCGCTCACCCTCCCGTGTGTCGGGCACTCCGAAGCCTCTACCCGTACTACCAGAGGCTCTCAACTTTAAAAGGAGAATTGCTGCTACAGTATTTAAAAGTCTAATTTTGTACTCTTTATTTTGTGCACTACTAGCTGTCGTGTGTTTGAGGGGAAACTGAGACCAAACCTGAGCAAAAAGGGAGAAATCTGCTGTTTACGTTGCCATTGCATTTTTTTTCTTCTTCTTCTTCTTTTTCTGTTTTCCTTTTCTTTTTTTTTCAGGAGCCTGAATGTAACACGTGCTGGGGTAACTGGAGTCTGTTCATGTGCATTTGGTGGGTTGTATAAATAAATGTTCATTGCTGCAATGTGTTCTCCAAATGATGTATATGCACAGTCAACGTGGTTCTGTCTATTAAAAAGCTCTTGTCCAATATGGCTGCGTTTGACCAGGTGAGGGCGGCGGACGGACATGTGTTATCTGGGGGGTGGGGGGGGGACAGACGGTTCCAGCTGGAGAGACGCTGTCGGTGTTTTCTGTGGAGGGACTGAGGGAACGTCTCAAAGGTTTGAGTGGCTCAGTGTCCACGTAAAGCTCGACGTCCATCTGACCGTCAGCTCAGACTGTAAACTGGCAGAATGCACAGGGGGAGAGGGGTGGGGGGGTTTGTTTTCTTTTCTTTTCTTTTGGAGGAGGGAGCTTGGCTATGGTCCCCTTTCTAAAAAAATATCTATATATATGTTTGTGTCTACTGGTTGTTCCTTGAGACAATAGTGCCATATTTAGTTTTGTCTCATTTTGAAGCCTTTTTCTTTCTGATGGACAGCAGCAGTTTTCTAATTGGCCACATCTGTGTATGTTTTAATAGTGCAGATATTTAGCTGCTTAACACTGAGACAACTAAAACTTAAAAGATGGTTGAGTTAGAAGATGATGATGATAATGATGATGATGATCATGGGATGTCACCATAGCAAGTAAACCTCCGGTTGCCCATCATCTAATATCTGTGCACAGTGTTGATGAGGTCAAAATCTTAATGAGGAGCTGAGATGTAACATACATACTTATCTGATCAGTAGTGGTGGCTAAAACCTGACACTTAATGAATAATTGTTGTAAAGAAATGCACTGTAAAAGTTAAATCCCATGGGTTAAAATAAAAGATTATATCAATGATCCCTTTCCTGTCTGAATGAGTCCTTTCTGCAGCACAGGACAAAGAGAGAGAAAAAAGCCAGAGAGAAGCCATAAAAGAAAGACTCGGACTGGGTCTCTAGCAGCTCGCTTCATTGGACCAGAAATATTCCACCACCTCTTGTCTTCAAATGAGTCTCTGGAGTAAGTAAAGGCTCCAAGCACCTTCTCCAGTGGGGTTCAAATGGTTCCAACAGGTCAGAAAAATAACAAGAGGAGAGGTCTTAAACCTGAAAGCTGTGTTGGTCAGAGGCTGGAAGCGGTAAATGGGGATCAAATAGTTTTGAGATATTTCTTTTATATACCAGTGACTCAGATCTTCCTGGGAGACACCAGATAACAGGATCTGCTTCAATTTTTTAATGAGTACTTGAAATAATTTTAGTTTCTATACAGAGAATTACACATATACATTTTCAACATTCAAAGAAACGTTTCTACTATTTCTGTTGTAACCACAACGTGGTTTTGAAGTTAACTCCAGTGGTATGGCTGATTTTAAAGGAGAGACCTGCAGTTTTAGACGGAGACGCTGTGACGTTGAACCTGATATTTCTGCCTCTGTGTCGCTGGATGCTGTGATCAGCGGAGTCCAAAGCAGCAGTGAGGTCTGCCAGGACAGAACAGATCATCATCAAAGACTTTTAAAGGTCATTAATGGCCTCACAGGGAAGGCTTTAAAGAACTCAAGTTTATTTCATGACCACTGTAGTTTGAAAATTGTAGTGGGTATATTAACTGTATACATGAGTTCCTTAATACACCCAGTAGATTTAAAAAATGCCAAGAAAACAACAACAAACAAGGTCCAAAAGCATCAAAGACTTTTAAATAAGTATACTAGAAGCACAACTACTTGAGATTATCTCAGGGAAACTCATCAATGTGAATGGGAAGATGTTAAGTGGAGCAGAAATCAGTTTAAAAGGCGGTGAAAGGTCCTTGTTGAATCAAATGGTAGAAAACAAAGAACGTCTGTTCGGCGGATCAGATTCAACATTAAACTCAACCAGAACTTGTTTGATGCAGGTTTGGTCTCAACATACAGAAGACTGATAATGCATTTAGCCGAAAACCAAACAGAAACAGGAACCAGTTGACGTGAATGGATTTAATCAATGGAAGAACCGACAGAGACTTTACCCCATTCGTCCACCAGGTGGCGCTTTTCCATCGATAGAAACTTCAACTGCACCCACTCACAGCCCAAAAATCCTGAGGCTCCAGCAGAGTCCCTGAGGCTGTGTTCAGCTTTGATGTGCAATTCTTACACACAGAAAATTCAGAGGGTGAAACAAGTGAAAAGCATCCTCCTGATTGCATTTTACAACATCTCTCAGCCTCAGACCTGCTGTTGTGCAGGAGGACGCGGCCTTCCGGTCGAGTTTTTCTGAGCAAACTCTGGACTCAGTCAGCACGGTCAATAATTCAGCTGCTCCGGGTCTGCTCCAGGTGGATGAAGACAGAGGTGACAGCACGGGTCTCTTTCACCTGGAGATTTTTGCAAAGCTGTGCACTGACTGGACGCTTTTTAAAAAATACTTTTATCATTTTTTTGTGGACGACCTCACTGTGAACTCACAACCCAACTCAGCCATAACCAGAAGATTTGGGCCTTTTTATCTGACCTCATGGGATCTGCCACCATTTGCATGTTTAGGGTTTAGGGTTTTCACTTTGGTGAAAGTGTGTTCTGATGATGAGTTATTGAGGATATTTTCAAACATTTAGGGCTAATCTTTCGCAGAGTTTTTCTTTTCCTGAAATGCATGAAATTAGCAGCATCTGAAAGTTTCAAGTGAAATAGATTTGATCTCAAAGATTTCTGGATTAGCATTTAGGGAAAAGACAATATTGTAATCAGCATTTTTATATTTATTTATGTAATAAACTCTCCATTTAGGAGCAGAGTGACAGATTAAATATGACATCTACAGGCTGTTCTAACCAGACATTTTATGGAAATATTTCAAATAAAATCACTAAACTGTGAGTGTTTTTCTCCTGATTGCACAATTACGCATTCAGGAGCTCAAACTGATGATTGAAGCCCACTTTCTTCTTCCCTCAATGCAGCAGGTCGTCAGGGAGGGCTTGACCGATCAGCAGGACAGTAATGATTGTCCCCCTTTTGGCTCCTTCTCTCCGGGGGCCCATCGACAGGCCCTTCTCACCGGAGCACCCATCAGCGCGCAGCCTTATTAGAGGCGATGCCCAAAGAGGGAGGGGCCACGCTTTCTTTCCCGTCGGTGTATGGTGATGGATAAGTATAAGACCCCACCGCAAGAATGCGATCACACTGGAAAAAACAAAGCTTTGCGTCGCCTCCTCCCGCCGCACTCAGAGACGCTCCGACATGCAGCAGCTGATCCTGCCCGTCCTCCTGTCCTCCCTCTGGGCTGCCTGCGCGGGATCCGGAGGTGAGTCTGCCCCCAATTGACCGATCTTATCCATCTTCATTCATGTTTTGTCAGACTTGAACGGGATGGAGAAATAGAGGGAAAAAATAATGTGGCTAAATGCGGGATTTTGCTGAGAGATGAGGCGTTTACAGCCTGATATTTTCAGGATTTGTTGGTCTCATCAGCTCCAGGTTTGGGATTTGTTGCTGGTCAATTTATTTTCATACACTATATGTCAATTCACTCGTTTAATATTTCCAAATCTATAGAGCTCTCATGTGTGATTCCAGTCAGTCTGGAACAGTAAAATTCAGATGATTAAAGACCGAGAGATTCTGTAGCCCATTAAGATGGAAAACAAACACTTTTTAAGTTGATTCTACCAAGACGGGGGGGGGGAAGGTGGGGGGAAACAGGGGGGGCGGACTTCTGCAGAGAGAGAGAGAGAGAGATCCAACAGAGGCACCAAAAAATCCGTCCGCGCGACGCGCTGCACCTGCCGTGTCCATCACGCGGACGCGGCTCCGTCCGTTCCTTTCGCGTGTCCCTTGTCCGTGGTTTTGGCACCGACCAGCGGGACCATCCATCAGCTGAGGCACGCGCGTCTGACCGAGCACCGGACGTCCTCTCCTGTCCCCTCCTCTCCCTCGCGTCCTCTCGTGCACCTGCTCGGAGCCACGCGAAGCCAGGGACTGCCGCACGCGCAGCGACGCAGATGCGTCTGGATTCATGTCACAGACAAATCTGGCCGCAGTCACCTGCTGTGAAGCGGAGGACTGACCCCCCCCCCCCCCCCACCTCCCTAACCCCCCCGGAACGTGATCTCAGTTCTCCGATTTCAAAATCCACACTTTAATTTCAGCTTTCCTTTGAAATGTGCGTCCGCGCGTGCTGTCAAACACAGTGGCAGAGAGGGCGCGTGTCCGCCGAATGGGAGGTTTTTAGGGGTCTTTCTGAGTCTGTTTTCCTTTCTGCTGCCTTTCGGGCTCCCCTGGCCTGGCAGAGCTCTCTGGTCTATTGAAACGCGCTCGTTTTGTTCGTGGAGATCAAAGGCCAGCGCGGATTGGTCAAGAATTGTGCGGACAGAGATCTGATTGGCTGCGCTCGGCACGAGAGCCAGCGGGCCGTGAAAATAGAGAATCGGCAAAGAGGAAGTTTTTTTCCTGGTTTCTCAAGTTATCGCTTTAGCAAAATTGGTTAAAGAATAAGATATCCTGTGTTGTAAAACTGGTAGAAAAAGTGGTAATAAAAATCAGGAAGTGCTGTTATAGAGTTTAACCAGACCTGCCCTTAGCTAAACGTCTATCAAAAGTAATTATTCTTAAAAGTTTCAATCTAATAGTTAATGACTGATCATCAAAACTGGCAAAAATAAAGTAGCAATAAATGTTTAATCATTTATTTTAAAAAGTGTAATTGAAATAAATACAGTTTGTGCACAAGCACACACAATCTGACAGCTGTGATTAAAAAGCACTAAACTCAACACTGATGAGCTTCCTTATGGTCATGATGTTCTGGGACTGAAACATATTATCTCTGTGAGGCTCACACATTAGATGCACATATATATATTATATATTATATACATTAAAATGTCACCAGCAAAACTGTCAGCAAAAGTGAGCTGGGCTTAATCCTTTATAATCCCTCAGCATCCAGGCGGAGGTGGGGACTAATTAGACTTTTCAGTTTGGTTCTCTTCTCATTTGCACACAGACATGATCTGTAATTCAGATGAGAGACTGGAGCATCCTCCTGCGTCCTGGAGGATTTAGATTTAGTGAACGGTGGCTCTGCTGAATGCCGTCTGACTGAGGTGCTCCTCCCAGGCTTTGTTTATGCCCACGGCCCGTTTCCATGCCGGAGCTGCAGGAAAAGGCTCACCAACACGTTAAAGGAACCAAACGTTGACTTCCTTGACAAACACAAGTCCTTGTATGAATGAAGTAACCCAGCATTAGACCCCTCCCTACATTTCTTCAACAGCAGGAGCGTTTTTCATAAATATTTGATTTGGTAGCCCTCTGCAGATGCTTGCCTCCGGGTAACGGGGTGGAAACAACAAGCGGCTGTTGATAAATATTTGTAATGTTTATTCTGAATGGGAACATAAAGCACAAAAGGCAACTTTTTGCGAGCGGGATCACAATTCCTGTGTATTGTGAGTCTTTTTTTGTTACCATGAAGGACAGCTAACTCATACCCCCGGGGGAACAATGCAACGTTTGTGGCTCGGAAACTCAAATAAACTGGAGCAAGTTTGTAAATATGTACGCAGTCTGGCTGGATATTAGCCAGAAATAATGGGAGGGGAAAACATCCATTCAACAAGAAAACTTTGGCTTGCTGATGTCGCCCAGAGGCCAACAGGGACAAACTGAGAGACTGACACCAGGACGCAGAAGAAATGGATGATAAATGTTTTCTGTGAGTACTTACAATTTTTTTTTCTCTCTTTCAGATTGGTGCTATCAGTCCCAGTTTTCCTGCAGTCATCAGTGCAATGGTCAGTACCCTCTTACATGAAATTATGTTCTCAAATCAACACCAAAAAGGTCGAAGCCTCTCTGGTTTTCAACTTTAGAATGAGAGATGAGGAACCTTCCATTTAGGGTGCTCTTTCTGTATTATTGACTTTAAGAAATATAAATAAGACAGGTCCAAAGAACCCAGAATGGGAGGCAATCAGACAATCAGGACATTTTCTTCTTTTAGCTCCAGAAAAGTGGGACCATGCCAATCAGGATTGTGGAGGAAGTAAGCAGTCGCCCATCAACATCGTCACCAAAAAGACGATTAAAGACGAGCGCCTGACTCCTCTGAAGTTCAGCAACTACCAGCAGATCTTCAAAAGCTCCATCAAAAACAACGGCCACTCGGGTGAGCTCACTGCCCCACGCAGGGGATTCCCTCAAAGGCTTCGGAGCTGTTGTGTGAGGTCCTCAAGCTTGTTTGTATCCGTCCACTCCAGTTCAGGTTGGGGTTCCTCACCTCAGCACCATCTCCGGTGGAGATCTGCCAACCACCTACAAAGCTGTGCAGTTTCACCTGCACTGGGGCAACAAAGGAGGGCCCGGCTCTGAGCACACCATCGACGGGGAACAGTACCCCATGGAGGTGACTGATGTCCTTAAATGAACCTTCTGTTTTCATATTTTTACTTTTGAAAAAACTACTTTAGAAGCACAGATCTGATCTCAGAATGCGACACTTTAGGCTAAGATTGTTTACACTTTACATTAACAATTATAAATACATTTATTTGAATACTACCAATGATTATTTTATCTATAAAACAAACACTGATATGAAATAAAGTCTAAAAAAGATACAATATGTTGCCATTTAAGTTTCCTTAAACAATCAAGTTTCAATTTGATCAAGGCTGTTTTCATCAATTATGTCATTTCAAACATATTGAGACTAAACAGGACAGAATGTGAATGTTCACAGATATCACAGTTGCTTTGAGCCCTTTTCATATTATTTTCTTGCTCAGGTTCCGGACGCAGTGCATGGAGCGTGACCGTTAATCATTTAAACGTGTGTTAATCGTTATATTTCCCCCCAGCTGCACATTGTCCACATGAAGGCCGACTACGCTGATCTCACAACAGCACTGAGGGACAGAGAGGGTGTTGCAGTCCTTGGATTTTTCTATGAGGTAACACTGTTAAATGTAACATAAAAGCCCCCCCCCAGCATCACTGTGAATTGACACCGTTCTCAAATGTGTTTATTTCTATTTTTAGGTGTCCAACAGTGCAAACCGAAAGTACGACCCCATCATCACTTCACTGCAAAGCATAAAAGCAGCAAGTAGGTTTCAGCTCAGTGTAACCAGCCCAGACACGGCTGTAGGCCTTTGTAGGCCTTTGGTGCTAACTTTGTGGCTTTTCTGCTTTCAGATGGCAACATGTCCCTGCCCTCCATTTCTCTGGCTCAGCTGATCCCGTCTGAGCAGAACATGACCTCCTATTTCCGTTACAAAGGGTCTCTGACCACCCCGGGCTGCACTGAGGCCGTGATCTGGACTGTGTTTGAGAACCCCATCCCTTTGAGCATGGATCAGGTTAGCATCAGGCGTTCACAGATTTAGTACAGAACGGTTTTGTGAACGGTGAGACCCTGGAGCCTAACTTCTGCGTTGATGCTCTGCTCTTCCAGCTCAAAGCTTTCTCTGAGCTCAAGTTCAGTGACGGCAACCCGTTGGTGGGGAACTTCAGGCCCATCCAGCCGCTGAACGGCCGGAAGGTGTTCCGCTCCAGCGGCGCTGTGGTCCTGGTCAGCTCGGCGCTGCTCCTGGCCGCCGTGGCCGCGGCGTTGGGGCTGTCCCAGCCCAACTAGAGCGCGGCGTCCTGTGCTGCACTGCGACATCCACGAACGCAAAGGGCTGAGCCCCAGTGTCGTACATCTTTATCGCATGGTTGCTAAAATGATGGACCACGTCGTAGTGCCGGGATCGCTCACCGTTCCTCCCTCATGACACATATGACAAAGGCGTTGGAGGAGGGCCTTATGAGAGGTGCTGTAGGGGGTTCGATCAGCATTCGTGCATGCATAGCGAAGCAGTAAGTCTTATTTCAGCATTATGAATGTGTCATTAAGATGGTTTCCAGGCACTCAAAGTGATCATTCAGCCTTAACACCAAGATCGGTCGGTCGACCTGTAATTCTCATAGCTTCAATCTAATCACAAACACACACATCCCACTTCCACCTTGTCCAATGTCAGGTAATTTTAGTCTCTGTTAATGCCAGAGCGAGTTGCCAATAGTTTGCGCTCTGAGTGCTGGTGTCAGCCCAGTAAGCTGGCATGTGATGTGTTGTTCTTTGGGGGGCACGTGAACAGCACGGAGTTATAAATAGCAGAACTGAGTCATAAAACAAGCTCTATTTCAAAGCTAGCGGTCAAAGGAGTCAGCAGTTTCTTCTGAACTCCGGCATAGCGCAGCATGGCAGTGCGGTGAGCTCCTCCCCGTCGCTCGGGCAGGTCGGGAAAGAAGGGAGCTGTAGTCTGTGCAGAAAACAGCTGCGTAATGGTCTGAGAGCAACGCTGCTGTCCTCTCAGAGTCACCCGAGGCCACGGTGCAGAGAAGCTGGGAGCGGGCTGCAGAGCCAGCGACTGCAGCACTGAGACACAACCAGCGTGGTTTCATCCCGGGAACGCCCCCTTCATGCATCTCATCCAACGAATCGCATGAATCTGCATGAATTGATGTTACCGATGTTTAGCACAAGCTCACCAGATTCCGCACACACTCCTCAGTCACTCTGTTTGTCCTTTAAAAAATGACCATAAAAGTTGAATCGAGCTTATTGTGAGAATGTGCAACTGTGCTCATGACTTGTTATCGACTGTGAATCATACCAAGCTGAGTTCTCAGATATTTATTCAGGAGGACTCTTAAAGTATTTTAGAAAGAGATTTGTGCAATTTTCCAGTAAGATTACCCGTGATGATCAAACAAGGAATCTGTGTATTTTCCATTGTTATACAAGGCTTCAAGTTATATTTCTATGCTGTCTTTGTACACATATATTTATGTACTGAATGTGTATATTGATATCAGACGCACAGTTGTTGTTATTTATGTATAGAATGCAACAAGTATATATATATATATATATATAGAGCATCAAGTTGTTCATGACCAATCGTGTTTACTTATGATGTTCAAGTGTATGAGACTGTCAGGTTGTAATGCTTGAAGGTGTCAAAAATAATGTGTAGAATGTGTTCTAACTGAACAATAAACTACATTACTTTTTAACAGTGTGTGTCTTCTGCCTGGAGAGACAAATATTTAAGCTGCCCATCATCTGAAAGTAAGAACATTTAGGTAATTGGGGCTTTTTTCTGATTAAATAAATACAATTGGGATTTTATTAGAGCAGAGTGACACTGACCCTTTTTCCATCTGACAAAAAAAAACGAAAAAACATGCTTGAGAGGCCCTGGCAGAGCATGGGCAGAGTAACTTGCCCAGTTTAACCCTTGTTGGGTCTGTTCTAACAGGATGGATTTGCCTCCAAACTACTGTAGACCATCTGAGTGTGCTGTGCTTGGTTCATGGTCACGATTCTCAGCCAGGAAAACAGTGGACTTTTTTTTTTTAAACTAGTCCTGTATGTCTTTTGGAATTTTACTTGGAATTGCTCCCAAGTGAAATGTATGTGGCATGGACTCTGGGGGATCTGCTCAGTTACTGCATTTACGAAAACATTTGAAAAAACAGTGAAAGTTAAACAGAGAACCTGTGTAGTCACAAACACGTGTCCACCCTGTATTATATTTTGTGACACATAAAGTTTGGACAGAAAACTGGATTGCTGGAGGCGCTGATATAAGTGGGCATGCTGCTGCGTTGACATCCCATTTTGCTCCTATAATTGCAGCTATAGTCTGGTTATGAGGAGCTGCCAGTCACAGTCATTCAGTCCAACAGGCTACATGCATTTTTAATGTCTGCTCTTGGTCGTGCTGAGACAATAATCATTTTTTGCTCATTGCATGTCAACGTGTTGAGTTTTCCACCTTGGTCAGTCGGGGTTCTGCATCACTGCTCTGAATCAACTCATGAAACACACTGTTGGCCCTGAGCCCACAGACCTGCTTCTCCGTACATGAGTTGAGCCCGATTCGGCCTGCCGGGACTCTGAGAACCCAGTGTCCTAATCCTTTTGTAATTGTCCCTCTTCCTGATGTTATAGAAGCTGTTTTTGGCCTTAACTCAAGTAATTCAGTAACTTGATTAGCAGGAGATTGTTGTAATGTTCTCAGCTCGCTATAAAAGCAACCAGAGGTACACAAACACCCTAAAATTTCAGATAACACAGTTTTTTTTGTCTTCTCTACAATGACCTAGGAGCTAGTCTCCAGGTGCTCCTTGTAGTTATTTTCAATCCCCTGCCCCCTCGTTTGTTTTTTTCCTCTCTGTCATTAACGAATCAAAAGGCTTATTGTGACAAGCTTAGGAAGACAGCAGCCTCCCACAGAGACACGCATGAAGGCTGAGAGAGAGTACGCACAAGAAATTGAATGAAAGCCTCCTTCATTCCCCTGCTCAAGCTTCGATTGCTTCTAAGTATCAGAAGGGACCGGGGATCAAGGGGAGGATGCTTAATATCTGCCAGTGGCACCTTGTGATCTTCCAGGCAGCAGGGCAGCAGGACTAACTCCTAAATCTCCACGCAAATGCCCCACATCTCCGGGGTATCCGAAACAAAGGGCGCCTTTCACCTGAGAGAAACCAGAGGCATCCTGATTGTGGATGACCCCCCCCCCCCCCCCCCCCCCCCCCCCCCTCCCATCAGATGGCAGCTGCACTTACAGGTCACTGGGTTGATCTTAGCCCGTGTTGTCTCCGACAAACAAACAGTGTCACCTTTACTGTCTCCCCTCCCTCTCTGGACATTTTAACGCTGGTGCTTCACTAGCTGAAATGTGGACGCTCTATTCTAATCCAATTAAAACACCTGCTAACCTCATTTTTCAGCTGCCCGTGACATAACTCACTGAGGTTTCTGCCAACTATGACGGGCGTGATGTAAGATAAGCCAGGGGTAAAAAATAACCTGCCCCCACCTCTTGCCAGGTAGCGGACCAGTGGGCTGATCGCCCACCCTGCTGCTGTTTTTACGCTGATAAAGAGCCCGAGAAACGGAAATAAAAAAAAAGAGGCCCACACATGTTTTCATGATTGAATTCAAATGAGAAGTGAATGCCAGCAGAATGACAGTTTATCCTTCAAAGTTTAGCATACAATAGCTTTCACTTTGAAAACTGAGGCTGTTACAGCGAGAAGCCATTTACTGCTTTTTTTTTTATCTTCACCGGATAACAGGACAAACACCTTTACAGAGATTACCATACAGCTGGCATCGTTGAGATTGATATCCTCTCATTTACACTCAGTCGCTGGCATCATTTACATCCAGTGTTTCATAATGGGAGACTATTGACGGCTTTTTATCTCAGGACAGGGAAATCTTTGTCCTTAAAATCAGGAATGTGCTCATGGGCTGGTCTTCACTTATTGAATGAGAGCTGATCTGTGAGGGCCATTTGCAGGCAGTTTTGTCAGCGTTAGAACGATGAAAAGTCGTTCACTACAACAAAAAGACCTGACTCTGCATCTGAAAGGTTGGATACCATGTTTTCGGTTTAAGCAGCAGCTTTTAGAAAAGCAATTTGAATGATTAGCTATCCTCAGACTGGATGGAACAGTAAGGGAAGCATTCCAACAGAAGAGCATCCAGTCACTTTTATAATAGTCAGTGACTTTTAATTCAAAATCATTACTGAGAGGGCTTCAGATTTCCACTGGACCCTTTGTTAAACAAAAGTGGAGCTGCTTCTGTGGATGCACTCTCAAGAAGCTCGTGGGAAGTGATCAGTGTCACCACTGTTTAAGTGGCTTCTCTGGTTCTTCTGCTCTTTCAAAACGTTGGTTATCTGTCAACCACTTCTGCGTTTTTTTAGATGCAGCTAAACACAAACATCCAATCAGCAGTTGTCTGAGAAGTGGCAGCAGATTGGGTAACACAGGGCCACTGGAAGCATGTGCTGGGCAAGGCAGCATGGATTGCTATATCTGATACATCAGTCATGTTGGCAAGCAGTTTCTTTCTCAGCCTGAAGAGAACAGGAATGACAATTAGATCCACCACCAACCCAGGCCTAAGCCTTTCAGGCACAGAAAGGCCTGGGACATCGCGAACAACCCTAAAAAATACCTGGCGAGTAATCAGTGACATGCTGAGTCATGAAATCTTCTTGACCCTTTGGGGTCTGACACAGTGACATTTACAGCAGATCTCTTCAGGCCTGCTGTGACTTTGAGCCAAAGCATGTCAAAGTTTTTCCAACACATTTCCACTGGTTTATGCTGCCACCAAGCTCACGAAACGGTTTCCACAGAACTGACGTACAGGAAATACATCAGAGGGGCAGCATTTGTGTGAAGCATGAACCAATCAGATGATTGTGGCACTGTCTCCATCCAGTATCTGCCTGTGTTGAAATATCGATAAGAAAGTTTAACTCAGAATAGATAACACTTTGTGAGTGTGTGCAGCACTGAAAGGCTGAAAAGTGGCCCCTGACCACAGAAAAGGTTACACTCTGCCCACAGACCTGTGACATAAGAGCTGGCATTGTGTGAGAACCAGGGAGGTGGATGTGGCAAGTTTACCACAAATAAACCCCATACAAAGCACGTTTGCTCACAGGAAAATAAAAAAGGTAAACTTTTCATCGTCTGCCCTGCTCGGGTAACTTAGCACATAGTGATCCGCGGGCTGATATTTGGCACTTGGCTGTGGAAGACGCTCGGCGGTGACCTGAATGCAGAGTTGGACCAATGCGGCAGCAATCAACAGGAAGTGGATCAGGCAGGAGCGAAGGACGGTCCAATTCTGCCAGTAACAAAGGCCCCGTGGCAACCAGCACTCACAAACAGAATAATGCTTCTATTTTAGACAACAATAATGACTGGCTGCATTGTTCTGTGGTGGTCTTCTTAAAAGGTAAAAAGTGTTTGGACGCCGCATTCCTGGGTGATCCTGGTGCCTCACAGCTTTTCCTGCAGGACTGAGACACCAGAAATGTGCTACTGGGCTGATCTTCGCTGCTTGAATGAGCATTTTCTACAAAATATTCCTTCCATTATTTGTAATGTTTTATAAGCGAAATAAAGAAAAGATTCCTAAAAAAATACGTCAACGGCTTTTGAATTCCTAAGAGGCGTCTTAGCTCACATCCTGTCCAAAAATGAGCTCGTGCTGCTGATGAAATTCCCAGGTCAACGGGTGATGACGTGTTCCATTATGTACCTGGCCATGTCTGGACACAGTCCATCCTCCCAAATTTGGCTGGTGCCACAACATTTTTCTCCGGGTGGCGACACATCCTGTTCACCAGATACAATGATTAAGCAAGGAGATTCTCATTTTGATTTTCCAAATCACACTCTGTGAGTCATTCTGACCGGCCACAATGACAACAAGGGGCTGCCACAGTCACATAACTCACGTAAGCTCTTCCCCCCAGCCACAGAGCTCTGAATACAAAAAAAAGAAGCCAAAACTGAGGAAAAAAGACAGCAGGGTATTGGCCAAACATCAAGTGAATTTTAGGGAACAGAAAAACTGTTTGTTCCTTTCAAATAGTAATATTTATCATTTCGAAGGAAGGAGACACAGCCGGGCTCACATGCAGAAAGACAGATAACTGCAGGACAGCAGACAAGAGACATGAATGTTCTTGGGCTTTTGCTCCCAAACTAATTTAAAAATACACCTTTTTTTTTCACGAATGCCGTTTGTGTTCGCGCACTGTTGTGCCGTCGTTGCGTCACTCTCACCTGCTTGTGGCCGGTAAGGCTCTGAGTCGAGCTGGACATTTTAAACAACCTCGTCTAAATTTGCTGCCCCATCTGCGTGGAATATAACTGCCATATCACCTGAATATTAAGGAGCTGATTCAACTAAAAAATACTTTGGTTGAAGATATGTACTTTTGTGCATGCTTTTGTGTCCCTAACCAGGTCCGCCTGCGTAGCCAGCAGTGGGTTTGGTGCTTTAACTGTTCCTGTGCTAATCTATTATATAATTATATATGTTATTATATGATTATATAGATATCATACAATTATATTATATCATTATATAAATGTATAATTTAGTTTATTTCGTACTCCTATTGAATGATATGCTCAGTAAATTTAATTGATATTTAATCTTCACTGTATGGTTTTGTTTACCATGTTGACCTGAGCTGTTCTTTATCTTGGTCAGGACATACTTTTTTTTTCTCATTTCCATGTTGGAAAAGGTTAATTAAAACAAACTAAATACAGCTTTAATTTATTACCCTTAGAATCAGTTTTAATTTCATTCGAGTCTTACAGAACATGAGACACGTAATATTTAGTTAACCTTTAAGGGAGAAATGAATCAGTTAGTGACCCCCAGCATAAAGAGCCAGCGGAAAAGTCTGACTGTATCACGAGGGTAAGAATTTTGGTTTTTAAATTATATGATGCCAAATATTTAACATACTAGCGTGTTTGAAATCTATATTTTTTCCATAAATCAATACTATGTCTGTTCTTTTCTTTCAAACTGATCAAGGTCAGAGCCAATAAAATGCAGAGTAGGGTCAAATCTTTCCTCTTCCTCTGACTGGCTCTGATTCAGACATTTTTGATGTGAGTGATGCAAGCAGTGGGCCGCTCACTCACTCACACACACCCATCACACACACACACATGCACACACACGCACACACACACACACACACACACACTCACACACACACACATTGAGGGCAACACAAGCTAGAAACTGCAGAAACATAACCAATGCCATCTACAAATAAAGTGGAACCACACAAAAGATGAAAAGAAGGAAATTTGTCATCACACCTGCTTCCATGTCTGAAAACTACAGGAATCTTCAGAGTTCACAGCATCAGTGAAGGAAGCAATTAAATCCTCCCTCTCCCTTTCCCTGGTACTGACTGCTATGACTAATTCTAGCATCTTAAGTAAGCTCTCTAATACATGCTTCAAATGCCACGAAAATAAGTCTTTAAACGATGCAGAAAGTACGATGGTGTCTCTAGCAAAATACTGCTTTTTAAAAAAAGATAATTTCCCTGAACAGTCTTCAAACCACTTATGAAACTCTGTAGATATTATCTAAATTCTGGGGTTTCCAGGAGATCTTTTTTGTAAAAAAGAGATAAGAATGTAAAGTGTATTACTTGTTCTGAAGAATTTTTGGAGTGTCATCACTGAATTTACTGTTAATTGTTGCTCCACTTCTCAGTTTTAGTCATTTTGTGTCAGCATTACTTTCTTAAGAGGCTGATTGTGTAACAGTGAAAGGTGTTGCACCCACCCCAAAACAGCGTTGCACCCACACTTGTAGTGCCGCTTAAAAACAGAGGGGTGACCTTGTTCAGCCAAATCTTTTCAGAGCTATTTTCACTGTTCCTGTGAAAAAGCTTTGAGCCAATCATGGGTCGTTAGACGAACAGCCAGCTGATGAAAGTGGGGTTTCATGCTCTGAACGTGGTTATGTGTGTGCCAGGTTGCACGAACTCCTCGCCAGATACTCTGAAGCATTTGCAATGAAAAGCCCTCTCCAGGTCAACGGGGCAGTTGTGTCACCTCTCGCCTCTGTGGCCAAAGTGCTCTGACCTTTCCGATAGCTTATGAAATATCTTCCATATATCGTTACACCAGCTCATCCACCTTTCCTAAGTGGGCTCAGCGTTTGCGTGGCTGAAAATACAGCTCAGCAACCACCCACCAACTGAAGAAAAGGGGGGAAATTCGGTGCCTCTGCTCTCTTTTTCTTGATTTCCTCGGGCTTGCTTGGTGCCAGGGTAAGCCATTAAAACGAGAGATTGTCTCCTCATTAGTTTCACAGCCAAATGAGGCCCGGGAGGCCCTGCAAGCTGCAGCCCTGAGGAGCGGATCCTATTTAACGTCTTCATGCTTTTTGCTGAAACAGACAAACACTCCCGTTTCAAAGAGAATGCTTGTGCAGGGTTCTGAGAGCAGCGATGCCGACACACTCAGGCTGAGTCCATCGTCCACCCACTCACAGGCAGCAGCACGAGGTGTAGGGGTGTGTTCATGGCAAACGAGCAGGAAATGACATTTTTATACGGACTGCTCTGATGAGTTAACAGTCCACACACGACCGTGCCACAACCTGGGAGAGAGTGTCCCTGCATCTCCCCGTCCTCCCGTCCGTCCGTCCAGCCGGCTCTTGGCAGCTGACATCTGTACCGTGCGCGCTGGGACACTGCGGGGCTCTCAGATGTCTGTTTTAAGTTCATTCAGCCTTTTTCCTGCTGTCCTGACGGGGACAGGGGGCTTCTCTTTCCCTCACCTCTGCTGACTTTGTGCTGATTTTAAAAAAGAAGCACAGAAGTTTTCAAAGCCGTCTGCAGGCCCCCCACAGGGCCGACCACTTCCCCCCCCTGCTCTATTTTATCTAGTTAGCTTGTGTGATCAGCTGCAAGCGGGTGTCCTCATTCTGCCCTGAACGATGCTGCTCAGACGGCTGCGTTTGTCAGCATCATGTCGCTGATGAGGGAATTACACAAAACGAAAATGACGCCGAAGCTTCAGGCAGAAGTTTGTGGAGTTGAAAGCAGATTGTGAGGGAAGAAGATCAGGATCTCTCTGGAAGATAGAGACTTTACATGAAACAGTCTCTCAGAGCAGAGATGAACTATGCTGACCTTACTGTGCTTCATACTGCTGTGACGGGATTAGCTGGCAGTTTCTATTTTTACTCTCACAAAAAGACAAGGGAAAAAAAAAGATTTGAGGAGTATAAATACTCTTGTATTTTATGGTGAATTATTAAAAGGACAAATCGTATCAAATTCTCTGTCTAAGCCCTCCAGAACTGAAGCTTTTTTTTTCATCAGTTAGGGTTTCAATACTTTAAGTCAAATTGTTGTCTTTTTTTTTTTCAGTTATTAAATAACTGGTTTGAATTTATCTCGTCTGTCTGTGATATACACAGTTATGTATGTCTTTGTTATATCCTCGTTACAACAGTTTTTAAAGGACATTGTACATTTCTAAAAAAAAAAAAGAGTGACAGGGGGCTAACACAAAGACCAACCACAGATATTAGAAATGAGGGCCTCGTGGTCAGGTCCAGTTGCGGGTGTTCGGATTGTTATTTCTTCCTGAATCTGTCATATCTGGTTTATTCCCACAGCCATCTTGGCCTCTGCCATGGCATGTTTGGGTTTTTCTGGCCCTGAATTTTCTCCCAGATGCGCGACTCTCAAAACACTCGCCCCCTGGATTATTAATATTTATCATTCACACATCCTGCCGAGAATTATTCTCCAGAATAGGATGAGATTTTGTCACTGGCTGAAAAAATGAGATGTTGTTTGTTTAGAAAAACAGGGGCGCCTCTGTGGGGGACATAGTTTGTGCCTCGCACGCCCTCGCCGTGACCTTTAATTCAGATGATGATGATGTCAGAAACGATATAGTAAGCAAAGACGCTTTGTGTCAGTTGCTGGTGGTGATGCAATAACTTTAACTTCGCTGACAATGATGTAAAATCGGTCAAGCAGACAGACCGGAGGCACCCTGAGCAGCTCGTTACATTCTATTTTCACAATAAACAGAAGTCATTATTAGACAGGCTTAATTTGGAGTGAGAAGAGGGGAAAAAATGTAAAAAATATTATCGCAGTTTATACGATTTTAATTACAATCTAATTTGTCCAATTACTGCCCCAGTGTGAGAGACCTTGAGCACACAAACACTGACCGCAGCAGATCTGTACCACGCTGTACTAATGCTTCAAGACAATCAAGAGATGTGTGATGACGTTTTTAAGAAGGAAGTTTTTAGCCAGACCAAAAACTTTGATGGTTAATAAATATATTAAGGAATATTATTTATTCCTGAGCCCCTCTGACCACTGTGTCCACCTGTATACAAGACACATTTTAAACAATTATTTAGCCTCAACCTTCTGCTGAAGTGGAGTGTGATTCACTTAACTGGTGTGATTGTCTCTTTAAATCTATTTGGGGTGAATAAGTCAGACTAAAGCCCATCATGCCATTTATTAATGAAGTGAAATTAGTACTGCTAACAATAATGATCAACCAGAATTAGAGGATATGATATAGATATGATGATAGTCATCAATAGAAAAATTATGATTTTATTTTGAGAGTTAAAAAGAATTAGACTCATTATGTAAATGAAATTTTTTATAGCAAACTGATTAACATGTACATAAATACTAATAAAGTATATATATTTACTACAGCCACAAGTATGAAACTATATTAATAATAATCATTATTAATATTATTATTATGGTTGGATAACCATTTGCTAATTCATTTAGTATCCTGTTCTAGTTCTTTTGGTGACTAATCGTCATTGAAGTGGAGAAATTGCCTTTTATAAATGAAAGTCATTTCGTCTGCAGTCATGAATGTCAGTGAGACTTGTGGCAGGCTAAAGCCTGAGTTATTAATCAAAAATGTGGCTTCACATTTAAAAGATTTTAATGAATAGATGGTGGAGTCACGTTGCCTTCAATCTGTCAGGAATAAAATGATCCACTGAGGATGGGCATTAATCAAGAATTAAAGTGTGAAGTAAATGAGAAATTCATGACCTGCAAACCCAAAACACACATTGATGAACAATGAACAATAACAGCATTACTACATTTCTCACACTTTATGATACAACTGGCTTATTGTTATCTACACAATTCAGGTTAGACAGTATAGAGGATCCCTAACGCACACAATCGTTGTTATTTATTATTATTTCAGAACGTGTAGACTTCTGTGCGGGCTCGCATCAGAGTTCAAAATTAGACCTTTTATGTGCACACAAAAATAATCTCATTCTCATCGTGTTTGTTTGGTTGCAGGCGCGCGGCACCAGCCTGCACAGTTAACCTGACCCACAGGTCCCAGACACATTGTACAAGAAGGGCTCGGGTCATGACCTCAGCCGGCACAGGATAACATAGGTGACAAGTCCCTGTGCTTGTGCGGGGGGGATGGTCACATAACCCCCCCCGTGAGAGGGAGGATGTACCCAGAGTCTTGTTTGTTTTCAGATCAGAGGAAGGACCTGGAGATAAGGAAAACAATACATCATCCTCTGATTTCATATTCTTCGGTTTCTCCCACAAATGAGGAAGAGACACCTGAGAGGCCACCTGATGAGGGATGAAAATGATCATTCGGATCTTTCTAAGGCATTTTAAAGTCTCAGGGGCAGTTCTGTTGGACTGGTCGCAGATCTGATATGCAGTCCCAGATGTTTGACTCCACATTTTTATTGCGGGTGGTCTTTGCACGAGGCCACCATTTTCTCATGACGACCCTCTTCTTCCCACCACCACTACTGCGTATTCAGGCTTAACCTCCCCCAGACCTCCAACCCTAAAGCTCAGCGTGCACCAACAACATGAAACGACCACGTGAGATTCAACGTGAACTTCACAAGGTGGGCGAAACAACATCTGTTTCTCCACGACTGAACGACTGAAAATCTATGAGCTCCTCGTTCATTTTCCTGTTGATGAGCCAGCTTTGGCCGTGGGACAGATGGCCTGACATTTGACCCTAAATGCTTTGGTATACAGTGGATTTTGTGGTGGACTCCCAGGTCCTGTGGCTGCAGAAGCAGCCCAAATCATGAGCCTTCCACCTCTGTGCTGACAGCAGCTGTGAGCTGTTTGTGCTGATAGGCTGTGTGTTCGACTGTTTGCGTTCAGAGCAGACGTCTCCGCTTTGGTCTGCTCTGTCCAAAGGACATGCTCCAGATGTCCTGTGGATGGTCGAGCTGTGACTTTACAGATCTGAGCCATGCTGCCATGTTCTTTCTAGAGATAAAAGGCTTTCTGCAACCCTTCCAAACAAACTGTACATCTTCAGTCTTTTTCTTATTGTACGGTCAGAATGTCCAGCCATTAACATGCTAACTAAGGCCTTTAGAATCTGAAATGTGGACCCTGTTTTTTTCCCCACAGATCTTCTGAGATTATTATTGATATTAAATATCATTATACAAAATACTTTTCTTCTTTGGTAGTTTTAAAACATTTTTGTGCTGCAGCTCAGCAAAATGACAAAACCTTTCTGTTTTCACTCTTATAGCTATTCTTATTCTTCCCTATTTTTACCCCTTCAAATCTAGAAGAAATATACCTATACTTAATATTTCATACGCTATTATTCTTCTAAAATTAGTAATGATATGCTTTTCCTAGCTCATCTTTTTTATTTTTAACTTGTCCTGATGGGTAAAACCAAAAAGATTATTATATCTGTTTAATTTCTTACAAAAAGAAAGGTTTCTAAGTCAAAACCTCTCTTTGAATATCCACTCAACTGATTTGAAATGTTATGGTTCATGTAACTCTGAGATTAAGCTCTAGAAACAGCCCAAACTTTTTAATGGAACAGACTTATTTTGAGGTGCTGACTTTGCACGGAGGCTTTTCTCTGAAAACACCACTTCAGCTTCATATTTGATTTCCATCAAGGTGTGTCAAAGACTTGCAAACCCGGGCAGAATGCTTCACCACACACCCCCCTGCTGAAAACCGGGGCATAATGAGAAACTCTCCCTGTTACTTTCCCAGAGTGCATGTGGGCGGCAAACATTGTGGTGAATTCATGGCTACGTGCTCTATTTTCCATTTTCGGACCTGAACTGGGAGCTGAGGGAGACTTATTAAGACGTAAAGGAAAGTTAAAAGGTACAGCCTGTGTGACACAGCTTATAAAAGTCTCCAGAGGAAAAAGGTAGAGACACCTTGTCCACCATGGGACAATAAGAAACAAAACTGTGTCACGTCATAGTACAAGGCATTCCCTTTAGAACAGGATACGGCACAGAGGGAGAACAAGGCTGCTGAGTCAAGCCAGGTAGGTGGTCACTGAGTTTGTCTGTGGCATGTGCGTCGAGACAACTTTTACCTGGTGCATACCACAACCGACGGGACACCCTGCTGTGCGCTGGCACCGTCATCTGAGAAACGGCCCCGTGTTGACGTGATCTTGAGCAAAGATGAAGTCTATTGTTTAAAACACAAGGGAAAGATCTGGGGCAAAGTCTTTAATACCAGGAACAGCATGTGCGTGGGCTGTAACACAGGAAGACCATGTCTGAGGGGGTGCAAGGTCTACCATCCCAACACTGATATTTTTAGTGAAAGGTGTCACACATGGCAAAGTTTTATTCACAAAATA
Source organism: Menidia beryllina (assembly GCA_013363375.1). Taxonomy (NCBI): domain Eukaryota; kingdom Metazoa; phylum Chordata; class Actinopteri; order Atheriniformes; family Atherinopsidae; genus Menidia; species Menidia beryllina. The sequence continues at coordinate 2,444,683 of JABUIW010000024.1, read as the reverse complement.
AAAGTGTGCAAACAAGTAGCTGCAATCCTAAAATTCTGTGTAGTTTCTGCTTTGGTTTTAAGGAGTCCAGTTGAAAAAAGCATCTAACAACTCACCCAAATCTCTCAGGATCCATATGTGGGGTTTATTATACAAACATTAACCCAAACATGAACCATGAGATTTCTACCTATTTATCACAATATTTGAAGTATTATAAATGCTCTTTTTGTTCATTTAAGCAATTGATGGGGGTTTTTCTGCATAGTTATCAAATTTCACCACACATACAGCCTTTGTTTAATAATTTTCCAGAAGAATAAACATGTGGCATGTTAATGAAGCTCCCCTCATGGAGGGAAAGATATCGAAGACTCCCATCGGCGGTCATTCTTAGCATGAAAGAACTGATAGATGAGTTGTCTTATCTAAGGGAAGGGCTTCCTCACCTGCTGTCATTTCAGCCTGTGATTAATCAGAATGAGGTCTTGACCCGCCTTTTTTTTTCTTCTTATCAATGCACAGGAACGTGCGTGAGTCTGGCTTATGAAATGTCGCCCAGACATCCTCTGTGACCACTCCTCTGCTCTCTCATTCAGTCTCTGAAGAGGCAGGAAGAGGAAGCAAGAGTTCGATTGTGTGAAAGGACCAAACACCGATCAGAATGTCTCTGGATTACCGCTCCTCTAATAATGACTGATGTCACAAGCTGGAAACGTGACAAATGAAAGCTTAATAGTTGTATTATTCACTCAAGTCACATTGAAGAAAGTGACAGATAAACTGAGATATCGGGCTTTGATGATTCAAGACGTTCAGGACAAGCAGTGGGTGATTTGTTTTCTCAGCTGAAGACCCCGGGGCGCTGGTCTCTACTGGGGAACAATGACCCAGTACACAAGCATGAACCTCTGCTCTACTTTGAGCTCAAAACAGTCTGCACCAACAGTGGAAAATAACCAGACTGCAGGTCCAAGACACAAAAATTATCAAATTATCAATTATCAAATTGCTGTTCAATTGCTGTTCTGTTGTATAAGAGGGATGCTACCAATGTGAAGATGCTGATTTTAACTGAACAATACTTCAGTTATGGTGAAAAATGAAACAAATATCCACATTTCTTCAGGGCCCTTATGTGATAATTTAAAAAACAGTTTCCTTTTGAAACCGTTTTGTCAAAACTCATGAATGCTCTGCGCAATTTCAATGTCCTCCTCCGGTGATCAGCAGGGCCAACATATGAGTGATTAAATAACAACTGCATGGGCATCATTAGAGGGAGGACATCAATCAAATTGATCACCAGAAAATATCTCAGACTCACAAAGGTGTGAACCCAGCAAATCCAAAAATGAATACAGAAAAATCTCATCAGCAGAAAGCTCCCTGGAGTTTTTGCCACAGCTTCAATCAAGCTGGCCATAGCGGGCCATGCCCTCCACCTCACACATCTCTTTTTAATGAACAGAAGAGTTGCCCGCTGATTTGTGTTGTTGCTTCTCCACATACATGTGAGGTGTTTATTAGCGGTGGCTTGTGTCTGTGGGCGTTATGTGGGCAGAAGGAAGAAATGACCAACGCGCTGCAGAAACAAACGCACACGCAGACGTGTCGACGCACAGATTCACAGAGACTCATTTGCAACACAGGAGTCAGACGGTGTGTTCGGGGGGAGGACATGAGCATCAGAAGCAATAGCTCTGGTGTGGAAACCCCAGCTCTGCCTGATGCTGCAGAAAGGTGTCGTTAACCATCTCTGAAAATGGTTTCAGTTTGATCCATCTGGAGAGTGAGAGCTAATAAATGCATGACATGAATGGTATGTATTTATGTTATGCTGTGCTTGCAACAGTAAAACTGAACTGACAGCTCCATTTGAGCACATGGAGTGTATCTGTGCTCCCCCACCAGTAAATTTCACAGATTCTTCTTCTGTGTTGGAGAGACAGGTGAGAGATCACACAGCGGGGGAAGTCCTCCTCTCACACTTACACTCCAGCTCATCAGTATGCATCCTTTAATCACGCACACACAGACTCATTATTCACCTCCCACAAGCTATAAATTATTCAGCACTCACATTTCCACATGAGAACAGAGAAAGATGAGAGGAATGCCTGTTAATTTTCTCCTCTTCTCTCCAGCCCCCCTCCCCTTCAGCTCTGCCTTACACGCAGCATCGTCACTCTGGCAAATCCAGAACAAAGACAAGGAGGGGGAAAGAGACAAATAGATGTTCTAAAAATGGATCTGCCTCCCATCGATGTGCAAGTTGTATCCCTCTCAAATGGTCTAAACTGAAAAACTAATTAATTCTAACAAAAGCAGGTTTTCCTTTAGTAAAGAATTACCAGGTATGATACCAACATGCGATTAATTCTTGCCAATAAAAAGAAGGAACATTAATCCACACTGGTGGACTCTGCTCAGTCCTGCTCCCACGACAGCTATTTCCCTCCACAGCTGTCTTCAGCTAACGTGCAGTGAAAATAAAAACCAACATCGGCTGCAGTCCAGCCATTACATCTTTTTTTTGTTACCCTGTTTGGACAGGGAGAAAATTGGAAATTGGATTTAAGATTGATCGAAGAGGTGTTTGTGTGTGTGTACCCCCAGAGCTGAGGATGTAATGGGTTACTCATGGTGTGATGAGCTGCTGTTGGAACCAGCCTGCACTGTTATTTAATGTCCTGATTAACTCTCATTACTTCATAACAATGCAATTACAAGACAAAACTCCAATATGATTCCCAAATCTGACACTCTCTTTGACAGATGGCAAGCTTAAAACCTGCCTCGTCCCTCGCCCGGATGCAGCTGCAATAACCAGCGTGTTACCTCGTCAAATTCGGCATTACTGCAAGAGAGCAGCCATTAAAGGAGCGAGGAGGAAAGCACTGAGGTGGTGAGGGTTTTTGAAGCTCCTGATCACAGCCGGGGCTTTGGCAGTGTGAGTCGCTGGCACAGAGGGAGACACAGCGGGAGTAAAGAAATGACTTCCTATCCGTCATGCATTCGCCCACACAGACAATCTGCTGCTACTGTCGTCAGACTGAGCCTCCCAGGACCCCCGGTGCAGCTACACCTTTATTTGAGCTTCCAGTTTATCTGCTCCACACTCCTATCTTCAGGTGAAAGAGAAGATGCAAGCTACATTTTCAAACTGAGCGCAGTAAAACAGAATAGAATGGTACTCACTGATAACAACAGGCAACATTTTGGCCACCAGCATGTGAGGGAAGCACTGCTGTGGATTCCTTGAGGCAGAAGGTTAAATAAAAGACGGCCACAGATGAATGCTTCCTGCATATCAAACTCTTTAGTAACTCATTCACACACCCATTTAGGCTCTAATCCTCAACTCCCCTCGGTTCATTAGTGGCGGTGTTAGTCAGGGCAGAGAGTTCTGTTTTTTATTTCCCTGCACGACGATAATGTGAACAATACTTTACCTTATTTGGGACTTTTTCTGCAGTATTTAAAAACGATCAAATGTTTCCGGCGCTGCCGCCGACTGAAGGATGTGGAGCGAGGAGCAGAGTGCGCCACAGGCTGCCTCGTTGACCGGTTTCACCTTGTAACACATGTTCACTGTGCACTTGCCAAATGACAGCCATCCTGACCGACGCCATAGACAGGGACAACCAGTGAAAGGCACAGGCTCCCCTCATTGTCAGCTGCATCTTATTTCCTCGAATCTTACAGCACAAATAACTAATTGAAGTAATATCCTCCCCTTCGGTTGGTCGGGGTTGTCGCCCGGAGGTTTCAGCGGTGCAACCCCACAATTCTCAGTGCTTATCAGATGCAACTCTGAATGTTTATCCCAGCACAGAAAACAATATCTACAATAAAAAGGAACAGGATGCAGAGTGTACAACGGGAAACATTCAGATGCGTCCACACTGCAGTGGAACCAGTTAATTAGTGGCCTGCTTCTGGTAATAACTGGATTACTACTATTAGGCCCATTCAAATAAAAGACCAGAAATAAACTGCCACCGATTTCCAGGATGTTATCATCGGGGGAAAAAAAGTACCATTATTAACTTTGTCTGTTCAAAACACAGATTGTGAGATGGGTTGGAAATCATATATCTCCCACACTGAATGTTCAGTTTGGGTTGCTCACAGAGCAGCCTGTTGCACTCACTGTGTTATGATTTTTAAATAACATGCAGTCTGATGTTATTTCACCCGTCGGCGCTGGTCTGATGTAGTGGAGACAGGGCCAAAGTGGGGCTGTAAATACCAGCAAAATTTCCAGCGTTTGTAAAACTTCCCCTCTTTTCATCTTTGTTGTTGCACTGTTTATTTCACACTTCCCTTTGTTTACTCATCAATAATGCCTGAATTAATACCCTCTCAAAAATATTTTCACCGCAGACTTGTTTCTCATTTTCTGCACTGTGACAAGGTGATGTTTAAAAATCAGCAGGTCAACAAAAAAACTTGTAGATGAGTTGACAGAACCTGTACATGTACTGTGTGTCAGTAGCTGATCTGAGAGAGTGAGAGGAAACATTGCTTCTTGTGTGGTGATGTGGAATGGAGAGGCTGATCTGAACAGGTCGCAGAGCTATTTGTAATTCTGTGAGGCATGTCACAACCACCAGGGGCTTCTTATAAAACATTACACTATGGTCTCACATGAATGAACGAAACATGTCTCAAATAATGGACAACAATCATCAACTTTGCCTTCTGGGATTTTTAGCTCAGAGCACAAGATTTTATAAATGACTGTGGTAACATCTTTAACATGCTTTCTTACATCTGTAAATTCAAGAACAGATATGTTGAACACAGCATAAATGGCCTGTGGTGGGAACTAGAAGATGTATGATAACTCAAAACTGGATATAAACTACCTTAAATCTGAAACATCCTTAATGAATCGGTGGGAAACAACTCGAGACAGACTTCAGACAGGAAATTAAGACTGAACCCACCATTAACCTTACATTAAATTTAGGAAGATGGCAGTGTTATAGTTTGTTTGGATGAGTTTATCATTCTATATAGTACTTTATTACAAACTTGCCATGCTTGTGCTTCAAACAGATAGTAAAACGGGTATTTTGGGGAACCAGATATGAAAAATCCCATTCTCTTGTATACCATTGCTCATCTCAGTTTGTAGGAAGCTTCAAAGCTTTTCAGATTGGAAAGACATTTGTTTTTATTTCTTTCTTCCTCAAAAAAGCACATCAAGACTTTTCAATATTAATTTAATTGACAGTATAAGTTTAGTGAGGGAATATGATAAATATTTTCTTTAAAAATGTGAGTCAGCCTCAGAGATCTGCACAAAACAGGATACAGACTTGCAATATGAAGGGATGGAGCCAGTGATGCATTTATGATTCATTCAACCTTTCCAGGTAGCTGAAACGAGTTTAATAGGGAGGACAATAGTCGTGATATTAATCTCCTCTGCACTGTTAACTTTCGGAAAAGGTACTCGATGTATTTCCGTTCACGAAACCCATGGCATTTCCCCCATGTAGTAAGAATATAGAGAGGGTTGTGAGAAATAAGAATGGAGATTTGGGTGCGACATTTACCTCAATTTCCCATTTCAGTGAAGTGACGTCTCATAAAGACTTCGGCTCTGCCGTTGATGTCCAGGGGTCAGTGTCTGGCGCCATCTTGTGTAAAGTACGTGATACTGAGGGAAGTTTGCGAGGAAAATCACTTAGGTCTGTCCTCCTCTTATAATTTACATCCTTACTTTCTTTAAATTATACTACAATTCAGCGAAGAAAATGGGAGAAATAAGTAAGAAAACGTGCTACATTTAAGTAAAAAAATGTAACGTTGACACCGCAATAAATAAATAAATAAATAAATAACGCAACATGTTTTCTCTAGGTACTTTATTCGTGGAAAAACAATATGAATAAGCTACATATGTACTATTTTTGTATAGTGTGTAGTTTCTCGGTTTGGTTTAGATATTTCCAACAGTACCCCAAGAAGACATTAGAATTGCAGCTCTGCAGTCACGTGGGAACTAAAGTATCACGTGACTGAAGGAGCCAGGAAACAACTGCCTTCAGCGTGCACGGTGGGAAAGTTGACAAAAATGGGTTCTCCGGAGAAGCTCGGAGGCCTCCGTGTTTTGTGGCTTCTGTCCGTGTTTGACGTGGCGCTGCTGCTGGACTCGGGCATGCTCTACCCCCGGGAGTCCTCCTCCAGGGAGGTGAAGGAGCTGAACGGGCTGTGGGTCTTCAGGGCTGATAAGTCCTCAAATAGGAACCAGGGTTTCGAAAGGGCCTGGTACAAAAGCCGCCTGGCAGAGGTGAGGACTGCTGCAGTTCTTACGAAATAAAACTGCTTACCTCGTATATTTGACAGTTAAAACCGGTCGAGTCAGCCCACATCTGGAAGCTGCAATAAAATACATTTTTCTCTTTGCCTGTAAACCAGGCAGTGTTACAACATGAAGTTAGTTCTATAAGCCCGGAAACGTGATTTTAAATCTGCTTAGCATACAAAATATGGAATTATCCCACTTTTAGAAAGTTAATTAGGCCTTTTTTAGTATGTAGTAAAAGGTTATTCAAGCAATTTCATTAGGTAATATTTCAAAAAGCAAAAATGTTGACCTATTATTGAGAAAAATAGTGTCCAAAAGTTTTAAGAAACTCACTGCTTTGCATCTTTGTTGTAGATGTATTCTATGAGATAATGCCTATCATTGTGCTGTGGTCATGACATACTGTTGAAAGAATTTACTAATATTATATATCTGCCTGCTCACAAATAAGTGCAATCTTCTTATTCACCTTCTCCAGACGGGCCCTGTGATTGACATGCCAGTTCCTGCCAGCTACAACGACATCACACAGGACCCCACTCTGAGAAATTTCATCGGCTGGGTGTGGTACGAGCGGGAGGTGGTGCTGCCTGCTCGCTGGATCACAGATGAGGGCACGCGGGTGGTTCTTAGAGTGGGAAGCGCTCACTATTATTCGGTTGTGGTGAGTAGAGCACACAGGCAGACAGTGAAAACCATGACCTCCCTTTCTAAGGGCTTGGCCCTGCTCACGCTTTGCAGTGGGTGAACGGGGTGGAGGTCACGAAGCACGCCGGTGGTCATCTTCCCTTCGAGGCCGACATCGGCAGTTTAATCCGAAAGGACCCGAGCATGCCGTGCAGGATCACCATCGCAGTCAACAACACCCTGACCCTGCAAACACTCCCCCCAGGCAGCATCCAGCACTTGAATGACCCCACCAAGTAAGCTCTTTTTTAAACTACTTATCAGAATTATAACTGCAGCACGGCTCACCCCATAAGTAGGAAAAGTCATATTTTTAAAAAATAAAATCAGTGTTTATCTGCCTTTAAAAAGCACAGCTGAAGTTATACTTGTAGTCTGGCCCTTTACACCCTGGTCCCCAAAGATACACAACAAAAAAAACTGTATTGCTGCTGCAAGCTCATTCCCACATCACAGTCTAATTGTTTTACAGGTATCCGGATGGGTTTTTTGTGCAGAGCATTGCATTTGATTTCTTCAACTATGCTGGGATACATCGCCCTGTGCTGCTGTACACCACACCTAAAGCATATGTGGACGACATCACGGTGGTGACCGACTTCTTGGACAGCACTGGTAAAATAGAAGAGATCCAAATGAACAGACCTCTGCCAATGCTATTCCTTTTACCTTTGCCAACGTGTAAATCCTATGTTATCTTTTAAACAACAAGTGTTTTCATTAATCCAGTCTTCACCGAAATGTAGATTAATTTGCACCAAATTTTATGAAAGTGGACAGCATCTAAACGAAAAGATAATGGGCAAAGGTGATGTGGACATATGACAGTAAATGGATTTGATTTAAATTCCGATCTTCACCCAGCCTCTATAAAAGTTGATGTGGCGTCACAGAACGCAAAGATGAATTTAATTTTTGTGCCGTTTGCTCTGATTTTTAGGACTGGTCAAATACAAAGTGTCAGTGAAGGGTGCATCCACAGCCACTGTGAAAGTCACTTTGATGGACAGAGAAGGCCACTGTGTGGACTCCTCCACTGAGCCTTCAGGAGTGCTCAAAGTGGGAGATGTGAAGCTGTGGTGGCCGTACCTGATGCACGAGAACCCGGGCTATCTCTACTCCATGGAGGTAAGAGCACATGTTTTCACTGTTTCTGGGTCCAGCTCTGGGCCATAAGTGAAACACATTCAGCGGCTTAATGTCCAGCTGGAAGGACCTCCGTCCATTTCATATCAAAGCTTAAATATTAAGAGGATTTTCTGTAAGACCACTGTCTCAGTGAGTATTTTCACATCCAGGTTCGTGTTACGGCAGCTGATGAGAGGACAACGTACGAGGATGTTTACACTCTACCAGTTGGCATCCGCACAGTCAGCGTCACCAGCACGCAGTTCCTCATCAACAACAAGCCCTTTTATTTCCACGGGGTCAATAAGCACGAGGATTCTGATGTGAGTACAACAAGAGGAAACTAAGACTTCATACCTGAATTTTGACATTCAGCTGAACCTAAAAATATTAACTGTAACACTCACAAACAGTTAGAAGTATATTATTACTATTACTTAATATCATTACTTAATATTATTCACTAATCTCAAACCCTCTTTTCCTTCCTCCTGTTTTGTTGTAGATTCGAGGTAAAGGCCTGGACTGGCCCCTGATAGTGAAGGACTTTAACTTGCTGAAGTGGCTGGGGGCCAACTCCTTCCGCACCAGCCACTACCCGTATGCGGAGGAGATCCTGCAGATGTGTGACCGCCACGGCATCGTGGTGATAGACGAGTGCCCTGGGGTGGGCATCAAAGACATGTGAGTGTCTGCGCCAGATCACACTGAGCGTTTCGGGTGGAGTCGCACACCACACAGAATGAAGAACTGTCGGATCTTGTTTTGTGATGTTCAAAAAGCCGAGCATCCATCACCCATTCCGAGCAGTCAAAGACTCTTTGAATCTTTTTCAAAGGGTTTTTAAGTTATGAAAGGCACAGAAATATTTCTCTGCTGGCCGAGCAGTTGCAGGGGGACTCTTCACCTGAGGGTTGGCCGGCCTGTCCTCCTGAGCCGTGTGCTTTGCCTTTTAGCCGCAGCTTTGGAAACGCCTCCCTGGAACACCACCTGGTGGTCATGGACGAGCTTGTGCGCCGGGACAAGAACCATCCGTCCGTGGTGATGTGGTCAGTGGCCAATGAACCCGCAGCAGAGATGCCACCCGCTGAACACTATTTCAAGTAAGCGCTCATGATTTTTGCTGTGCTTTGTATTTTGAACAATAATCTGCTGAAATAACCACACAAACACAAGGACTTTGTTTTGTGAATGTTTTGCTGATCAATGTCATGAAAACACAAAGCATCAGAGGGATTCTGACCTTTCTCAGAAACCCCAAAACGTCTCTTGTTGTGATATCGGCTGACTTTCAGTCCTGCTCTGCCCTGTCTGTCATGTTGAGAATGCAGTCAGACTAGTGAAAAGCTGTCCTCTAACAGCTGGGGCTGGGCCACAGCCTGCAGCACCGCTGGAGCCCCCAGTCGACCTGCACAGACATGTGCTGTCGCCTCAGCGGCAAAACAGTGCAAAACTTCATTTGATATGAGAATGATCCCCTTCTCACTTCTCGCTCTACAGGACTGTGATAAAACACACCAAATCTCTGGACCCCACCCGCCCTGTCACCTATATCACAGACAGTAACTTTGCAAGAGACAAAGGGGTGAGTGAGCTGTATTTTGCCCATTTTACAGCATATTACAGAGAAAACCTCCAGAGAATAATCATTTTCTGGATTACATTTGACACATGATCTTAAGAAAGTAATTGTGAATTTTGGACTAAATCAAGAATTAACCTTAGTCCAGTTGTATTAAAACAACAAACTGCAGATCTGAGTTTCAGTGCCACAAGTCTGTTCATGTCCCTCATCTGAAGGTTCTCATTTGTTGTAATTGGTAATAACTTTTGCCTCAAATAAGTCAATTAATGATGATGAATTAAGCTGTTGTCATGGCTGTTTTTTTCTTACCATTTTTATTGTGTAATTTGCTTCAGTCTTAAACTCTACTGCTTGCCTGAAGTGTCTGCATTCATAGTTTAAAAAAAATGCTTTGTCTATAGATGGGTAGCAAAAAGCATAAATGAGCTGACATGCGGATAGCTGGAGTGAATTTAGAAGAAAACTCAGCAGTTTTAAGATTTGTGGTTCAGAAACGCTCCGTCTCATGAAAATATAAAGGATTACAGAATCTTTGAAGCAGCTCCTCAGTTACTGTTAACTGTCTGCTAAGCAGAGAGCGCTCCGTGAACGGCCATCATGTGGAAAATGCTTTTTTTTTTTTTAGAGAGCTGAGTTAGCAATTGCATATGGTTAAAAGTTTCCTGTTGCCACGACTACGCATCACAACAAGAAATAAAAGCCCCATTATCAACAGCAGACCTTCGGGAAAATTCTTCAGAAAGTGTCTGCCTGAAACTGAAAGGATTCGGTCTGTGTTTGTGCCGTCCCTCTCAGGCTGCCTTTGTGGATGTAGTCTGTGTGAACAGCTACTTCTCCTGGTACCATGACCCCGGCCACGTGGAGGTCATCCCTATCCAGCTCAACACTCAGTTTGAGAACTGGTATGGAAAGTACAAGAAGCCCATCATCCAGAGTGAATACGGAGCAGATGCGGTGCCGGGGGTCCACAGTGTGAGGATTCACACACCAGCACATCCCACCTGCAGTTTGTGTGGCTTCACGTTTATCCTGAAGCTGCTGCAGCTCTCACACTTTAAACCGAACAAACCAGGAAAATGAGCTCCGTTCTCACTTTCAGGACCCCCCCTTGATGTTCACTGAGGAGTACCAGAAAATTGTCCTGCAGAGCTACCACGACGTGTTCGACCAGAAGAGGAAGCACTACGTTATCGGCGAGCTCATCTGGAATTTTGCCGACTTCATGACCACACAAGGTAAGTTCTGTGCAGCTTCCAGTTTCACCAGCTGGTATCTCAGGCCATTTGCTGTTCACTTTATATCCTTCCTAAGAAGATAAAAATCTGTCTTCCTTGTGGTTGTTTAGTTTGTCTGTTAACAGAAGTCAAACGTTTGCCAGTTTCCTACATTTTCAAATTCCTGTGAACAGACTTTTTTTTCCTTTTTTTTTTTTTTTTTAAACATGAGCTGTCCATATGCAGGAAATGTTTGAGCACAATGCATTCATTCATTACAAAAAATAACTAGTTAAAATAAAGTTGAGTGTTGAGGATCTAAATAACACACATTTAATTCTAATGTAAAAAAATGCATTTTTTTAAATGAAAAACATTAAAGCAAGGCAAATCTTGTTGTTGCTTTAAAAATACCTTATTGTAGGTATCAGACATCTCGGTGGCCTTGCTGCCATTTTGAAATGTCAAAGCAAGCTCTGAAATAGCCCTCTATTTTTACCTTCTTCTGACTCAAATATTGAATTTACAATGAAAGAATCTCCTCACATCTTTATCATGTTATCCAGTTTAAAAAACACCTCTGTTGTTGGTCGGTAACCCGCCGTCTGTCTGTTGCAGGGATCACTCGCGTGGTGGGGAACAAGAAGGGTATTTTCAGCCGGCAAAGACAACCCAAAGCAGCGGCTTTCATCCTGAAGGAGCGGTACTGGAGGCTGGCAAATGAAACTGGAAGACTCCCCTACTGGACCAAGTACCCCTGTGCACTTTGAACCCGGCGTTTAAGGCATCTGCGCAAACTCATGTAAGCTGTAATTACAGGAGGAATTCTGCTATAATCACGTTTGCACAATATTACAGTGTCATTACAGTACAGCTGACATCAACATTCCAAGGTTTAGATTTAGAGCTTTAATTCAAAGGCTTTATCATTAAACCTAGGTTCAATTAATTAGAACTATGGAAATTTTTAATTTATAGATTCATTCACAAATCTTAAACCCACACAATTCAACAAAGAGGGTTTTAGCCATAACATTATGACCACTTACTCTCTATCCAGTGTCCTCCTGGGAATACCTCCATACAGGGACTCATGGATTTCACTTTGACACATACGTAAACTTTACTGCAGACCCTCTTTTGTTTTTACAAAAGATATATACACTATATTGCCAAAAGTATTTGCTCACCTGCCTTGACTCACATATGAGCTTAAGTGACATCCCGTTCCTAATCCATAGGGTTCAATATGACGTCGGTCCACCCTTTGCAGCTAGAACAGCTTCAACTCTTCTGGGAAGGCTGTCCACAAGGTTTAGGAGTGTGTTTATGGGAATTTTTGACCATTCTTCCAGAAGCGCATTTGTGAGGTCGCACACTGATGTTGGACGAGAAGGCCTGGCTCTCAGTCTCCGCTCTAATTCATCCCAAAGGTGTTCTATCGGGTTGAGGTCAGGACTCTGTGCAGGCCAGTCAAGTTCATCCACACCAGACTCTGTCATCCATGTCTTTATGGACCTTGCTTTGTGCACTGGTGCACAGTCATGTTGGAAGAGGAAGGGGCCAGCTCCAAACTGTTCCCACAAAGTTGGGAGCATGGAATTGTCCAAAATGTCTTGGTATGCTGAAGCATTCAGAGTTCCTTTCACTGGAACTAAGGGGCCAAGCCCAGCTCCTGAAAAACAACCCCACACCATAATCCCCCCTCCACCAAACTTTACACTTGGCACAATGCAGTCAGACAAGTACCGTTCTCCTGGCAACCGCCAAACCCAGACCCGTCCATCAGATTGCCAGATGGAGAAGCGCGATTCGTCACTCCAGAGAACGCGTCTCCACTGCTCTAGAGTCCAGTGGCGGCGTGCTTTACACCACCGCATCCGACGCTTTGCATTGCACTTGGTGATGTATGGCTTGGATGCAGCTGCTCGACCATGGAAACCCATTCCATGAAGCTCTCTGCGCACTGTTCTTGAGCTAATCTGAAGGCCACATGAAGTTTGGAGGTCTGTAGTGATTGACTCTGCAGAAAGTTGGCGACCTCTTCGCACTATGCGCGTCAGCATCCGCTGACCCCGCTCCGTCAGTTTACGTGGCCTACCACTTCGTGGCTGAGTTGCTGTCGTTCCCAAACACTTCCATTTTCTTATAATACAGCTGACAGTTGACTGTGGAATATTTAGGAGCGAGGAAATTTCACGACTGGATTTGTTGCACAGGTGGCATCCTATCACAGTTCCACGCTGGAATTCACTGAGCTCCTGAGAGCGACCCATTCTTTCACAAATGTTTGTAAAAACAGTCTGCATGCCTAGGTGCTTGAATTTATACACCTGTGGCCATGGAAGTGATTGGAACACCTGATTCCGATAATTTGGATGGGTGAGCAAATACTTTTGGCAATATAGTGTATATATATATAGCACTAGTTGCATTCCTAGTATCTACTCAGCCAGCGTTCAAATTGAGCCCAACATGTGAGATCTACAGACTCCTGATTGGCCAGACGGTGACGTTGCTGAATGAGTCATAAGAGGGACTCCTTCACAAGAACTCAAAGTTGAGTAGAGCTAAGTAGGCATGAGTGGAAAACGTCTATTTGACCTTTATGTGTGATATGTTAGGCAGGTGGTCTATAATGTTATGGCTGATTGGTGCTGATCAATCTGCCTGTGGTTTAACACCGGGTTACTCTCTTCCAGTGTTAAACATGAATACCCTGAAATGAGGGCAGAGTCTGCACCTTTCGGTCTATTTTTGCTCCATAACCGTAACCATAACCTCCTGTAATGGATAAAACAGCATTAAACCAAACCGTTAACACCATGGTCATCGTTCCCAGCACCGACAACACACAGCTAAACATATGTGCCGGTTTAAAGGCCAGTCCAGTTGAGCCAGTGGTGGGGTTTGTTCCTTCATACAGGATGTTCTACCGCTTATGGGAAAAGGAGAATGACTAAATCTTTCTCCAGCAGTTTGATGCCAGCACAGCTGGCATGAGAGCTGCCTCTCTGCTCGTTTCATATGTCTTAGAGCAGCATTTTTCAGTCTGACGTCAGGCTGTGCTCATTGTGCAGAAACAGAAGAACAGTTTAAATCTTTTCTCTTAATTTTTAAAACATTTTTTAACATGATTTTAGACAGATTTTTTCTTTATGTAATGATAACTGCAGTTTCAAGGCTGAATCAGATCAGAAATGTTTATTTTTCTAAGTGAATACAAACAGTGAAACAGCTCGATACGTTTTGGACGAGACAATAAAGGAAATGTACCTAAAAAGACAAAATGCGGGCATCATTTTTACATTTCCTGCAGACTCTTTTTCTCTTGACCTTTCCTCACTCTTCTGTGGCGCAACGTTTGGAGCAGTTTGAAGGGTTAAGTGACGTGACCACTGCTGACTGTGGCCTGATCAGCCTAATCAGACTCCTCACTATCAGCAACGCTGACTCGTCACAGGATTGACCTTTGTGTCATACAGAGACCTTATTTATAGGATATTGTCAACATTTACATTTAAAAAATGTCAAACTTACAACAGAATCTATCAGCACAGCTGTTTAAGGGCCTTTTAAATAATATCTACATGTATTACACAATAATAAAAGGTGTATAATCAGAAATTAATATGGCCCCACAATCACTCAAAGTTTAGACATGGAAGTCTGTCTGGTCCAAGTACAGCACCGATTCCAAAAAGGCTGGGAGGCTTTTTAAAATTGAAATAAAAATAAACAATTTATTATCAATTTATTCACAATAGAGCACAGAAAACTTAAAAATTTTAAAGTGAGACATTTTGACAGATTAAGAAGAATATCGGCTCATTTTAAAGCGTCAGGAAGGGCAACAAAAAGGGGGGAAATAAAAATAGTACATAAATATAACAGCGGGAGCAAAAGGCGTTCTGTCAACTTTATCTGAATGTGTAATTATTTGATTACAAACCCATTCATATGTTTGCCAAGAAGTTCTGACCCTCTTTTCAGATTAGTCATTATTATGAACCAATTCCAAATAAGTTTCAGTGACAAATGGTTTCAGAGGGAATGTTTTAATGGTAGATCATTTCTGCATGACAATGACAGTTAAAAATTTGCTCATGTCAATCTGCTCCACAGTTTTCTCCTTAAGGTAAGCTCGATTTTAAACAAAAATTGTGTTTTGTTTTTTTTTTCTTTTTTTCGCACCCTCCTACCATTCATGTAACACTTTTCCATGTAAGAAAATACAGCATTTTAAAACATATTTGGCAATACAGAAGCAAACCCAGTGAGTTTTTCCTCCACAAAGAATTTTAATAAACATTTTCCGCCAACACGTGGATTCCGAGCCCTCCAACCCCTCACCTTTTTTTTTTTTTTAGTTTTTTTTTCTTGTTCGTTTTCTTTTATTACTAAAATAACCCCAAATGTTAACAGTCTATACAGCTAAAGGGCATAATTAATTACGGGAGGGCAGGGGGCATTACAATCTTATTTGAACAGTGTATTCTTAGCTAACAAGTCTAGCTAACAAAATAAAGAAGAGAATCTTATAGTGGAGTACAGAAAACCAGAGGAGAAATGAGGGGCCAGTGATTTGATTTGACAGGTATTTTGTCTGTTTCGGTGTGTTTTTTAATTAAAGTCTTTGGGAATAACCAATTTATGTGATTCCATCCTCAGGAAGGCAAGCAGAAGTGCCCGTTGCAGATAGCATTGTTGGTTTTACAAGGCGTTACTGTTGCTCGTCTTTGGCTCGAGGCCTAGTGATCAAACAGAAGGCACTTTTGTTGGCATTTGTGATGCAACTAACATGGCAGTTATACCTCAGGGCCTAAATTAATGATGAGGATGTAGTAGTTTTACATTAAAATCGCCTGTCAAACGCTCCACCTTCCTTACCCCATTTCTTTAAAGTGAGTTTTCACCCATCAGTGTAAAGGGGGGTGCACGCGGTTCGACTCATCAGCGGCTGCCTATTGAACATTTGTCAGTTCTTCGTCAAAGAAAACAAAACATATGTCTAACCAGAGGGGAAAGCTGCTTATGTCAGTTTGATCCTGGTGAAGGGGGAAAAATAACAGATGAAACCACGGCAGCGTGGTGGGTTGTGGGAGTAGAAATGAGGAAAGACCCTGACAGAGGTCTGACAAGGCAATACCAGAGATCACCGTTAATGGAGAGCCCCACAGCTTAAGGACCATAATGGGTTATACTGCTTTTATACCAGTCATATTTATCCACCTGTTTTCAGGATAGCAGGAGGGGAGGGGGGCTGGAGTCTACGCTGGACGGTTCACCAGTCCATCACAGGAAACGCCACACTCAAAACGGTCAGTTTAGGGTCATCAGTTCACCTGACGGGCACGCTTTTGGACGGTGGGAGCCAAAGTTCCCAGAAGAGGCTCCAGCTGGGATTCAAACCAGAACCCTTTTTCTGTGAGGGGAGCACAGCCCCACGCAGACCCCAGTGGTGTCCATCCAGGTAGAAAAAAAACTAAACAAAAACAAACCTGTAGCTCTGCTGCACAGCCACCAGGGCCTTTCTCTTTTTCTGTACAGTGCAAAAAAATCAGGCAGCAACTCCTTCATAAACATTTACTGGGGAACTCAAACTTTCTCTCTCAGAGAAGCACATTTAAACAACTACACAAAGTTGCTTTGTGGGTAAATTCAGTGGCCCATTGTGATTTTTGTTTTTCCCAAAAAGAAAAACAAAAGGTGGATTATTCATAAGTAGTGTTGCCCATCGAAGCTGTTAGACTCACGTTGTTGACTCAAACCCAGAGGACAAACATAGTGAAACGGTGAACAGTACATTAGATCGTCACAGTAAAGGATTAAAAGATCATTGCCCCACAGAGAAACTTATGCCTGCTCCGGAAAAATGACGTTTGCTTTGGAAAACTTCTACAAGTCGTACAGGGGGTCACAACATGCAGGAACAGAGCACATTTCCAAAGCTACCGCCTTAAACCGAAGTCTGCTTTCACAGATGTGACCGCTACTGTCCGGATCAGCACCGGAACGCTGCCTGCTCTTTGTGACGGCCACCTGGGAGACAGAATCTGCTCCAAATGTGAGGTGTGGAAACTAGTGACATAAACTTCTGATAAGCTGGTTTATTAGCAAATAGGACTCACACCAATCAAATAATGACCGTTCCAGATTGTGTGTGGTTGTCTAATGGCCATCATTTGCTCCGTCAGGATCTGAAAGTTAAGATACTTTTCATTTGGTGTAAAGGCTGATGCTTCCCCTTTCCCCGCTCTGAGCTCCCTCTCTGCTCTAGTTTAGATCAACTCAACCTGCACATCATTCCTGATGGAGGAAAAAAAACAAAAAAAAACAACGTTCATTTACACATGGCTTAAACACAATGTCCAGTTTTCCGAGAGGATTTTCGTGCTGTTCACACAAACAGTGTCACTTTGTCCACGTCTTCACACACCAACTGTAACTGGGCGGGACGAGCTCACCGCTATCGCTCAGCTGACATCAGATGGCGCCGGACGGGCGGGCGGGCGGGGGCGCTCTTGCCACCGGGCCGCTCCGCGATCAGGCAGACAATCACAGTGCAGCAGCCTTTTGCTACCTCGAGCGACTTGTGGAGAGGGGAAACACTTCACAGGTGTCTTCATTTACAAAGTCATGGTCGTAAAAATAAATCCATGAGCCTGTACAAACAGCGAGGGGAAAAAATTGGAGTTGACATGACCCCCCCCCAACCCCCCTTCCAAAATACTGACAGAAGAAGAAGAAAAGAAAAACAAATAGGTAATTCATCTTTACGCTCCTTTAGGCACATGAGTCAATGGATCCCACTTGTGGGGGGTCAGGAATGCTTTAACACAACATGAAGAAAAAAACGACAGTCCTTCAGATGAACGAAGGACTGCCCGACTGACCGGGACCACGGCGACCCGACCAGGGCCACGGCCAGGACCGGGACCGCCGTCGGGGGGGCGCCTCCCGTTTCGCTTTTGTTGTTTTTTCCCCATTTCATTTTATTTATTTTTTTCCGTGTCAACACTAAAAATCACAATCTAGCCTGGAATATTGCTCAGCAGCTATTTACAGAGTTGCAAAACAAACAATCTGACTGATCTACACACAATTCTCACATAGTCCCCTGTTTTATTTTTAGTGGTCCTCATCAAAAAGAAACGTACTACAAAGTGTAAACATGGAGGAAAAAAAAAACTAATCGGTATAAATGGTAATCCTCTCATCATTACCCCCCCCCCCCTTGCCGTGCCGTCAAACCTCATCTGCCAACTACCAAAACCAAATAAGTGTTTTCTAATATGAGAATCCGTTTCTGGGATCTGGGTTTTAGTGCAGATGCGCTGTGCAGTAAAAGGAGTTTCTTTTTTTTTTTCCTTTAACCTTTTCGAACTTATCGTCCTGATTTTCTCTTCCGCTCTGCCGTCCTTTTTTTGTTCAAATGCGAGCTGTCCATCGGTGTGTGCCTCCGTTTGCTGGGGTGTCGTGTCCACACACGCGCACACACACACACAAACACACACGTACCCGCCACCAGCCCCTTATGTGAGTCTACGATTAAACAAGGAGAAATTAAAAGATCATCTTTCACTTACAAATCCTTCACTGGTTGCAATCAACTATGAGATGTCAGGCCCAACATTTAAGTTAAATTTCTTCTTTTTTTTTCTTTTTTGAACACACAGCAGAACAAAACATTGTTTTGGAAGCAAGGTCTCCTGGTGGCAAGTCAAATGTTCAGAGGTCACATTTCTTTTCTTTTTTTTTGTTGTGATTGTTGTATTTTCCTTGCCTTTCTCCGGGCAGCTTAGTCCTGCTTGGCCTGCAGCTGCTGCTTCCAGGCCTCGTTCAAGTAAACCAGTCGCTTGTAGTTGAGGGTAAAGAGAATGAAGTTCAGCGCGTATGTGGTGATGCAGATGACGCAGAAGTCCTTTAGGACAAAGTAGAGGATGTAGCCCAGGTAGAGCGAACCCACCACCGACAAGATGGACGTCGTCATGAGAAAAAGGGCGGCCATTGCACTGACAGTCATTCCTACGGCGAGAAACACAAACTGGGTCTTAGCCGGGAGAGAAGACAACCGTCAACACACGAGCAGAACGATGACGCTGCTCTTTTCGGGGCCTCTTTTCACACGTGGTGCAGCTCCACGTGACGACGCTCGGCCCCGGCGCGGAGCAGACGCTCACATGATGAAGGTCTGACCCACCTCGCTGTTTCTGCCTCACACAGAACTGTGCAGAAGTCTTGAGCCACTCTTTGTTTCTTTGTAACACTGGCCAAGAGAACAATGAGTCGCAGCAAACTAATGGATATACTACATTTTATATGATTTTATGGCATCTTAACTAGCTTTAAAGTGGATATCTGGTTTAAGGCCCTTTATTTTCCAGCACAGTCTGAACCCTCGGAAACAAACTCTTTTTTCTGTAAGGAGTCCTCAGGAACAGCTCTCCAGGCTTCTTAAAGGACAACCCAGCTGCCTTTGGTCCTCTCCTCTGATCCCTCACACTTCAGTAATGTTGAGGAGGATTCATCCCTCCATCAGGCCTGCTGCCTCTGATTTTCAGTCCACTGCTTGTGTCATTTGTGTGACTTAGCTTAGCCTTTTCTCCCCGCTGCCCTTCCATGGAGACCATTTCTGACTTGGACCAACAGTAGATGGGTCAGCAGGAGGTTCAGATGCATTTCAGGTTCTGTGTCAGGTCTTTGCTGATGTTTATTTTTCCTTTCTTTCCTCTTAGGGATTTCACTTTTAGGATCCATCCATCTGTTGTTTTCCCTTTTCTTTAGCCTCCACTGCAACAGTTTCCTCTAATTTCTTAGGGTCAGACTGCACACCATGCAGATTATAAGAAAATTTATGGGAACCCCTCTGTTGGTACTGTAACACTGCTCTCTGTGACCTTGTTTATAGAGATCCAAATAAAGAAGTGGAAACAAATGGTTTGACGTTAGAGAGGCTGCAAGTAACAAAGTGTCTAAAGATGCAATTCGAAATAGTTTCTTTGCTTAGCTGCTATGAGAGCACACATTAGTGTTTCACCTCTCCGGTTGGCTCAGTGTTTAAGTGTTTAACCAAATGAACTGAAAAGAGAACAATGACAGCTTTGAAACATCTTCAGAAAGCCAGGAAAGGTCTGGCTGTTTGGAAACTAGATGCACAGAAGTGACCGGTGGCTCTTTGGCTCAAGACTTCAGCACAGCTTTGTGTTCCATCAGAGGTTCAACATTCACACGACAGACAGCCGAGGGCTGGTGTTCCCCCACCAAAAACAAAATACCTGCATGGACTCTCCCTGTGAATTTTAAGGCAAGAACAAACTGCTCAGATAAGAGCTGTGTTTGCTCTTAAGGCCCACACAGAAACAGGTGTTAGTACAGTGAAGACATGCGTTTGTAGAGCAGCTCCTAAATATCCGCTCACACTCGGACGACTGTCCAAAGATCCAGGCGTTGTGTTTCAGAACACAACGCCACAACAAGAGGGCACAACTTTAGGACTAAATTCACATTTTGCAACATGTCCAGGCTGCACGGTGGCTTCGTTCCGCCGTCCCAGCCCTGGTTAGGCTCCATTTGGGTTCGTGCCGACTCCCATGAGGGAACTCTGACTGCCGAGACTAACTGGTGTCGTCTTTAATATGGAAATGTTGGCCCGCTGTGGCAGCACGGTTTAACTGAGCCGCGTTTGTGTTAGTAAAATGAGCGTAAGTGCTGCGGCTTAAAGGACCTCTTGTTCTGCCCCAGCCCCCAGGTGGCCGGACCGGCCCGCAGGCCACTCCACAGGCAAACATGTCAAACCAGCACCAGTGAGTCAGCAACACTCTCACGGTGCCAAAGGGAGGAGGGCGACTGTGACCAAAAGGGAGGAAGACACTTTCAAGTTAGAACAAGCAGCGCTACAGAAAAAAAACATACCGGCACACAGGCATCCAGGCGGCGAGTGGCACTGCTGCCACTCACAGCCATCGATAGAACAGCTGTACTGACATCTAATGTCAGCAGAAATTAGCTGAAGGCCTAAAGAAACAGCGGCGACTGCAGTTTGTTTAAGTGAGCTTTCAGTTTAAGTGTACAGTCCCATTTAACATGATGCCCCCGTCATGTGAGTCAGGTTTGGTCAAATATAGCTGCGACTCGGAGGCAAAGGAGCTGAGTCAGGGCTTGTAGCTGGAGCAAAGGCTACCGAGATTTAGCTCCTGTTTTACTCTAGCTGAAACAACACTCACCTAGTAGAAGCTGAAAGGCATAAAAGAGAATCCCATAGACACTGTTGGGTTGGTTCAGTGCGCTGTCATTCCCAAAAATTGAGCCCAAGAGGCCAAATCCTCGACCCCACCTAGAGCAGAAAAAGAGCATCATTGAATAAAAGAATCACATCTGCATATAAAAGCTGTGATCACATTCAGAGTTTTTGAAATGAGTAAAATGTGCAACATAGAGACATTTCAGTGTAAAAAACACTGGACTATAAAGACAGATTTTAGATGAGGACGTTCAATAGATATATAGACATACTGTTATTTATCCCAAGCTGGGAAATCCCAATGGAGAAACTTTGAGCACCCTGAGGCATGTACTGGGTTTGTGAGACAGCGACAGGCAAAAAAACAAACAAACAAAAGTACCCCCCCACCCCATCTGTTGTATTTGTTCATTGAGGAAATACTGGCTTATAGGCACGGACATGTTTCCTGGATAAAACTAGTCCTGACTCATCACAGCGCCTGAAAATGTGGAAGCAGGGAGCAAAGTTTCTACACCGGCGCCCATAATTATCTGATCGCTGATGAAACCTGGACTCAATTTATCAATCGCGATGATTTAATCTTTAAGTCCAAACAGCCATTTGTGCAAAATCTGAGGAGGTCTCCCAGAAGTATTCCCAGGAGGGCGTCTGCATGCTAATATAAAGCTTAAGGGCGTAACTGTCCCTGGAACAGAAGCAGAAAAACAGCTTACAATGATTTATTATTTTAAAGTTTTCCTCCCCGTTTCATTTTCAGATCTCTAAAAATGTTTTTTTTTTTTTTAAAGGGGAAAAAGTTCATTGACACTTTAGCAACAGTAACATTTTTTTAAAGTTTTACTTAAAAAAAGAAATATATTTCAAATGCAGCCAGATTTCAATTAATTTGAGCTTCTATTAAGAAAAATGCTCATGTTTCTTTGCCTCTGCCTCCTGCCCACCAATATCTGAGACATCCTTTAAGTTTTACACGACAATTAACATTTAGCATGGACATTTATCTGTTAGACATATCATACCACGTGTGTACAGTTAGCACTGTGGCACTCCCAAACAAATCAGTGAGTATCAGTAAATCAGTGGGAAAGCTCCAGGCATGCCAGCAAACCCAAAGAGCGTCAACACACAATGATCTACAGATACGAGTGGGTGTGCTCCTATGTGTTTAAATCACTTGAACTGAATTTTCCAATGTTCTAATGTGCAAATCCATCTGAAGCATTTGGCTCTGCTGTCAATGTCCCACAACAACATCAACTGTGCTCCAGGTGTGTGTTTAAAGAGGGGGTGCAAAAGCAAAAAGCTCAACCGTTGAATATCAAGCACTGCCTTTCAACACACAAAAATGCAACCATGCAGAACTAATGCCATAACTATGGCACTTTTCTCTGCTAAGAGAGAAGAAATTGCAGAAGAAAAACTTATATTTCCCAACTTGTTTGAGGTAGACAACAAAAATGAAGTCAGTTTGCATTCCAGGTTGTGAGGATGACTTTGTTTAGGATTTCAATGGTTTTAAGGGTGCAGTCTATTCATTTTCAGTCCCATGGCCACATCAAAACCAGTATGGCAGCTTGGATCGTGTTTTCACCGAGACTGGATGTTCTCCCATCAGGAATGAATAAATAAGTGACACTGTGGCAGCAGATTTATGCTAAACTGAGGGTTCATAGCTTCACTGGTTCCAAATGTCTGATGCCTCCCCACTGACCTCTGAGACAGTGCTCTGTCTCTGTGCGTGGGCCAGCAGGGTTCACCTAAAGAAAACTGACAGCCGGTGACATTAGCCCGGCAGCTAAGGTGGGAGGCATCCAGGTGGGTACTAATTTAAAGTACAACAAGTCAGGGCTAACCACGACAGTCCCTGTTCTTGTCAGCAGCAAACACAGCAACAATCGTTAGTCAGCACAAGCTATCAACTTCAGAGCTGAAGTTGGTGTTTCTAATGTGTAAGCCTTTCACAAACTACCCGGTGTGGGTCATTTATTACTAAAAACGTTCATAATGTGGTTGTCTGACACAAGCCTGACGTGTCAGTGTTAATTAATAGCGAGCCCCGGCTGACAGAAGAAAGTTAGCTATAATGCTGTTTGGCTAACTGTTAGCAAAGTTAGCTTGATTTAGCCAGAAAGCTAACGCTCTGCTTGTTAAGCGCCGAGCTGGCGTTTAACTGTTCCCAACATGGTTGTTTTTTCCTCCAAATATCCCTCGGCACTGCTTCGGCCGTGGTCTGCTGCTCCGTTTTTTCTCGGCACAGCCCCGGTAGTCCCGACGCTAGCTGGGGGGGCATTTGACAGCGTAAAGCGGGGCAGCCCTTCCCAGATTGCCACAATAGCCTCAGTGGGCGCCACAGAAGGCGCTCTTTGCTGAATTCAAATTACCTTGAGCTGAACACTTTGGAGCAGCTGATGGAGCCGCTGATGTCGCACATGGCCTTGTAACTGGGATCCCGTCCCTTTTCCCTCTCGACGTGAAAAGCGTACAGAGAGAGCAGAATCCCCAGCAGGCAGACGAGGAGCCTGGCTATTCTCTCCCACCGCGGGGTGGACACTCTCAGGACGGGCGCCGCCATCGCTCTGTGGCCTAGCTGGAGACACGCATTCACACGCAGCCCACTCCGCCTGTGAGGCACAGCCGAGCTGCGACGTGGAAAAACGTCAGGACGCGCCACGCCGTCAGGGGCGGGCCGCGTGGAGCCCACCAAAACAGTCCGGCCACAGGCAGCCCTCCCTCAGCCCCGCGGGGAGGAGGAGGGCTGTGGGGACGTTCAACAAGAAATGGGCCAAAGCCGAGCCCGCGTGGATCGTTTGACTAATGTTGAACATTGGAATTAATAAATAGATAATATTCAAAAGAAAAAAAAAATCCACACTGATTTAATACATCGCGAAATATAAGAAATTTTTAATTTTTCACATTGAATATCAATTAGTTTGACAAGCTACAAGATTAGAAAACAATTTGAAGACATTAGAAACTTTTGTTGATATTTTCACGGAACAAATCATAGCACTTTGAGGATAATGTAGTAGTCTATGGGAGTGGCCAAAAGATAATCTAAAAGTTACGTTAATTTAAAAGTATTTCTCGTGTCTCTTTTAACACTATCATTTGGTTTCATTTATTTCAGGGGTTAAGGATATTTTAATCCAATTCTAATAACATATCAGAGGGTTTAAGATGGCAGGTATATCCTCAATATAGCTTTACGTCTGAAATGACTATCGTAAATTAGCAAGAATTTCATAATTCAATCTATTTTTATTTAGTCTTTTTTAAAACGGCACTTTAAATACTTATTTTAGCCCTTAATTACTGTTTTTTTGTGGTTTTACCGGTCAGCCATTTCATAAAAATGTTTACAAAATAGGTGCATTCATAAATAAAGTACAGTAACTTGTTGTGTCTCACAGTGAATGTGTTTCCAACCAAACAGCTCAAAAATCCCTTCCTCAGCAAAGGGCCAGCAGGCGTGGTCACGTGACCTCGTGTATATAAACACGGGGTGACATCAGCTGTTTACTAGCTCCTGAGACTCGTTCACCAAGAGCTGCTTCGTCCTGTCTCCAAATGGCTACAGACTTGGAAAGATTTGCTTCTTTCGAAGAAGCCCACTACGACCAATATGACTATTACAACCTGAACGAGTACTCGGGCCACGCTGCCGGAAAAGGGAGGACCAAGAGGGAGATGGAGCTGAACACCAACCGCCATTGCCCCGCTGGACACGAGAGGAAGATCGCAGAGAAATTTCACAACAGCCAAGAGAAACGCAGGCGAACCAAGAGCTCCTCGACGTGATGGCTTTTAATCGTGTTGACGGGTAGGTGTAACAGCACCTGCAGACTGGTACAGCTGTCTGATCACAAACCGCAGTTTGGTGAAGGCTGCAGCCAGAAAATGGTGCACGAAGGATTCGTGTTGTTGTTTTTCACAAGCCACAGATCTGCAGGCATATATGGACGAGGCACTTTTCCCTTTTAGTTTTCCATTTAATTTGTACTCGATGAAATGGGGACTCCTGTCTAGATTGATGAAAATCGATTCAGGGTAATTCGTCCAGCAAATTCTAATAATGGAAAATAAAGCATTTTGAGGGGGGAAATGTCTCAACTGTGGCAGGATAATGGTTTACACACACACAAACATATACATGTATTTTTTTTTTTGCACTTTAAGCATTAATTTTCCTTTCTAGATACAATTCATAATAAAGAAATGCCAATTGAAGCTCTTTGAAGCACTGTGTTGATTTTTAATGGTGATTTCACTCTCATCCCCGCCCAGATCCGGACTCGTGGTGTTGGAATTCAGATGTTGATCATGGCCAAGTGTTTGTGTTTTTCCTGATTCAGCAAGTGGAGCGTTGTGACACCAGAACGTGCCTGTTTATCAGTCACGAGGCCACCCTCCATTCCTACACCATAACCAGACCCACCCCTCTCCAGTTACAGCTGTGCAAGAATAGTTAGTGTTAAGCTATGTAGGGCAAGGGTGTGTTTATTGGTGGTTGTTTATGTGTAAAACTGTATGAATATGTCCACATGTAAAATGTATTTTATCTATTGTACCAATAAAACATTGTTGTTTTTAAACAAGACCAATGTTTCTGTTTTATTCGCACATGGAATTATAGTTATTACCTTAGGATTAATTTAATATTTTTAATATAAGAATACACTACTAAACAACAATTCAATACTTATGCTTTTCACTGATGCTTCCAAAGAACTCTTCTCAAATATGTAACTTTTTAAAATAAAACACTTTGTGCAATTTGTAGAGTTATGTGCAGCACAAGTTTGCACTCAGCTCATTTTAATTCCCTAAAAACTCTTCTTTTTTTTTTTTTTTTTTTTTGTCCCATAAATCCATGTGTTAAACAGAATCATGGGTTTAATAATGAAAACACCATCTGGCCTTTCAATCTTTTCCACTATTTCTTCAGTTTTGAAACATACTCCCAGTTTGTGTGGTTCCTGTCCAGGGACAAACTCACCTCTTCACATAAAAAGTGGCATTTGTTCTTAAAACAACATGTTTAAAGGCACAACAGGAAGGAAAAGAGGAGAAATGTGCATTTGTGTGAGTAGATTGAAAGGTGCAACATTAAACCAAGTTCAACAGAAGGAAATTCTTTCCTGATGTTTGGGTATTATTTCGGTGGGTCTTAACAGGAAACTAGTGCTTTTATTCTGAAGGACATCGCAGGAAAACGGAAGTCATTTCACGTTTGGCACATCACCCAGACCGTTGGACCCACTATTTCGCCTATGATCAAATCTTTATTGCCTGAAAAATGCAGATATGCAACGTGTGCAGGGAGCAGACGCCAAAATACAGATGTCCAGCCTGTATAATACGATAGTAAGTGAAGTTTGCTAACGAGCTAACAGCCAGTTAGCTTCTGTTTTGTTTACGATGTTTTTTTGTTTTGTTTATGATTGAGATTAAGGCATTTTGGAAACTGGAGAAAAGTAGCTGTATTTTATAATATTACTTTATATTTAAGATTCGTTCAGTAAGTGCTCCTAAACAATGGTAGATAACTAAGATACGGCATTCAAAATTACGATTTAGTTTATATGAAAAACACTGAAACGTTTGTAATTAAAATGATAAAGATGAGTATAATATTTTAATGAAGTAAACTAAATACATAATTCTTAAATTAATTTCCAATATTGAGAGACCATGAGCATGTCTGCAGAATTAGTCCCCACCACATGGGACGGCGTCCCGTTAGGGTCAAACATCATTTTGATTTTTATAGCAGTAGATATTGTTGACATTTATTATACTCTAAATTGTTTGTAATGAAGAATCATCCGCTTGTGTTTTAGTCAGTGATCGAAAATATGTTCTAATGAGATGTGTCTGATCAATAACTTTTTATGTTTTGTGGTTCCCGCAGTTGTTCCCTTGGTTGTTACAAGAAGCATAAAGGTTAGTTTAGAATACTTTATCGATCTCTATATTGTTGACCTCTGACCTTTTTCGTTGTTGGGATGAAACAGATTTGTCATCTGTTTTGTTTTTCTGTCCATAGATTCCTGCACTCCTGTTGAAAATCGTTCAACTAGAAATCCCGAGTCCTCAGACGGCAGCAGCTCTGGTATTGTTACTTCTAAATATTTGTGGTTTTATTATCAAGTGTGTCTGAAAAGTTAACTTGAGATCAGCTTATTAATGTTTAGATGGGTCACCATCAAACAAGTGATGGGTGCCCTTCTTAGTGTAAGCTCTCGCAGGATGTTTTCATATTTGAAGAAATCCTTCTGCTTATATTTGGTACTTTCCTGGTTTTCACCAGGCCAGGGTTTCTTTTTCAGCAGTGGCACCCCCAAACAAGAAACATTACTTTCAAAAATGCAAATGGGACTTTTCCATTATACCTGCTCTGCTCCACTCGGTTTGTCACAGTTCAGTTTAGGTGGTTTTCCATGACAAGTGCGGTTTGCAGCATTATCAACGAGCAAATCGAAATAAACAGAATCAGTGAGAAAAAATTGCCTCAACAGGTGGATTTATGGCATAAAGAAGAAAAATATTTGTGGGGGGATCCAAAGTTTGAGAAATTTTGAGTATAAGGAGACTTTTTTAGCCTTTGAACCAACCAGATCACGGTGTGACTTTGTTGGAATTTTGTGCTCCTTTCTTCTGATTCACTGATCCTATTGAAGTTGTTATGAAAACCATCCATTTGGTAGACTGAATACCATTTGGTTTTTAACGTGTATTGAACCCTGATGCTCGCAGTGTCCGCTGAGCCGTGGAGTGTCGACGACCTTCTGCACGAAGACGCCATCATCGACAAAGTGCCTCCGCAGAGGCTGCAGCTGTTGGGTATTTTCTGCTCTTACATCACACATGTTGGCAGATAAAAATGAAAAAGTCCAGAACCAGGAAAATATCCAGACACTACAGGTTATTTTTTTTCTCCTTCAGGTGAGTCAAAAGAGCTTCGAGACCTTCTGTGTAACCCCCACCTGAGACAGCTGCTGGCCTCTGTCGACAGTGCGGAGAACAAGGCCGACGCCATGAAGGCCGCCATGCAGGAGCCTCTTTTTGTTGAATTTTCAGATCAGTGTTTGAAAATTGTCCAAAGTGATGCGGAAGCTTCAACATCCAGGGATGATTTGTAAAGACATACTTGCATATTTTCTTTTTTTATTCCACATAATGTACATAATGTTCAAATAAAGATCTAAGTAAAGTGTGTGTTTATTTTTTTTTCAATATTAAAGTAATTGGGGTACATAAAACAGCACATAAGGTGTGTCTACACCGGTCAGCTACAACATTAACACCACTTACAGGTTGATAAATAGCAGACTGGAGCAGCAGGTCCTGTCACACCACAAAAGCTGCAACTAAATGATAAAAACTCAAGCCCAAAGACCCCCCCCGGCCCAGAGCTTTGGTGTCAACCACCATTCAGCTGGTTTAGATGTGACTGATCTAAGTTATTTTCACATGTTCCTATTGAACACACCTGGTTAGAGTACACAGGCTACAACTGAACCGTTACAATCACCCAGATGCATCCACAAAGCTCCTAAAAAATCTAATATATTTTATGTTAAAACTGAATCTGAGTAAAGAGAAGTCTGTTGCTCATCATCAACGCTGCAGTTAAAAGACTTTGGTTTACGTTGGAGTTTGCATTGAATGAGGACCCACACATTATGTGACAGGTCAGATAGTTTGTGGGTATACAACATGGCAGACCCTTTTTTCTTGATCATTTCCCTGTTTACATTCAGTGAAGACTCCCAGTTCATGTCACAATGCTGTTTGTAAGGAAATGTGCGTTGTTTTTATGTGCAAAATGCTCTTTACAAGTGCAATTCTTTTTCATTTTTTTCATTCATCAAACACAGAATAAGTAAATCATAGATGATAATCTCTGCAATCTCAATTTACCTTCCAAAACGTAAAAAAAGATAAATAATCACCTGAATAAATACTGGAGCCCACTGCTTGTAGATTTTAGGAAAGGCACTTTCCACGAGGCCTGATGCACTGATCCACGCTGATGTGATTAAGAGGCAGCAGTCAGAGAAGAACCCGCTGCCTTTTGGCTTCTTAATGTGCAAAGATTGTGCCACATGACACAAAAATAAGTTTCTTTAAGTGACTGCTTGTCGTGTACTGCAATTACATAAACATATGGAATGTGGCACAAATTCTTAAAATAGCTCCAAATGCTCAATATACACAAGAGCTTTTGATTTGTTAACACTGCATCATAATGCCCGACCACTTTCTAAAACATAATCATGTGGGGTTTTTTGGACTTGCGTCTGTGTCCCTGAATGCAGCAGGGTTAAAGTGGTTTGACATAAAATCAGCAGCTTTCTATTAGCTTTCTGTTTTTACATGGAGGTTTCACAAAGTTTTCTCCAAGAGGATCTCATTGAAGCCGGTCACTTCAGTCTTCAGGTCTGGCTGCATGTCAGCATACAGTAGTGGAGATCGCTGATAGTGCAGCTTAACAGAACCCTGTGCAGGAGGCAGAAATCACCAGATGAAGTATCCCGCAGTTGATCTGAAAACACACTGAGCGTGGGTGGGTTTGTCCTCACCTTGGGTTTAGCCCTTATTGAGGCGAGCCCCTGCTTGTACTGGTTGGTGTTCACCTTGTACTCCCCTTTCCTGGATGGCAGGTTGAGGGAGGTCATCACAGACACTATCTTCTGGAAGCCTGTGGCTGTCAGAGAGACTGTGATGGACGGGGCGGATGCCAGGGCCAGGCCCATGGGCCAGCCCCGCACGGGAACCGGTTCTGGGATGCTGGAGAGCTGCACTGATCCCCGTTCCCTAACGACGGGGTTCAGGTCAGGGACGTCCTCCTCCACCAGGTCCTTCGCATCATCAAGTTCTGCATCTGCCAGGGACTTTAGCAGTGTCTGCCAAATAGAAACACGGTCCCTCGTGTGCCACTTTCCACTTTGAACAAAGAACGAACAAGAGGCTAAAGTGTTTAATGTCCTTCCTAAATCTCACCCTCCATTTCTTCCAGGTGGTCTGGATAACCGCGGCTGCTCTGTTCCACCTCTGGACCTGCTTCCTGACCAGCCAGGAGCGCACCGCTGCAGGCAGGAAATCACATTAAACATCCAACTGAGACATTCACGTGTTCTCCTGGCTTATTAAGCACCAGCTGTGAGCTGTAGGAAGAACAGCTGACACAACCCCATTCACACGAGGCATCAAAAGAACGCGTGTCACCAGGAGTTAATGAGACGGCGCCTTGTTTGTGACAGGCAGTCTGTGTACACACACTGCCAGCTGGCTCCTGTTGGCAGGTCACAGACAGCAGCTCTGCTGATCCTACTCAGTGGGGCCTGGTCAGGGCATTAGCAGTTTACCTGCTTGGATCAAAGTAGCAGATTTCCGGCGGGTAAGGCGTCTGCGTCGCTGATACCGCAGCCAGCAGCACTGGATGATGAAAGCACTCTGAGACCGGACCTTCCGCCTCTGACCCTCCAGTAAATCCAGCTGTGAGACAAGTTAGGCAAGTTAGCTGATTTACGACATCCACCCAAGGCTGGACATGATTCAGCAGAAAAGATACTATTGATTATTTAATGAGTTTGCAGGCAGATTTTTTATGCTTCCTTATATACAGACCATCGCCTGAGTGAGAAACACTTTTGTCTTTCCATGATGAACCATCGACGTGCGTCCATCACAGGACAGGTGTAACATCACACTGAGAACCTTCTCCACCTCCCGATGGAGCTCATTGTTGCCGTCAGCCTTCAGATCTAAGACAGAATCAAGATGGAATGAGATTATAGCACTAAAATGTTAGAAGATTCAGAATTATTGCCAAATTTTTGACAGCCACATAAAAAATGCGACAGGAGTTTAAAAAAATACTGCTGTGATCATCACTATGTTAATTCAAAGCATCCTGTAGTTTAAATCATCATTCAGAGTAGAAGAGAAATGTTACAAATAAGAAGATTAAGCACCTGTAAAGTTTAACACAACTACCTCAAAGTTGAGCTCATTGCCTTAATGTTAGTAAAGTCAAAGTTTATAGACAAAACTGTTAATGTGTTATCATGCATTTGTCAATAGGAATGTACAGAAAATTATCAGCAACTAAATCATCATTAGACATTTAACCTTGTCTGAAAGCAATTCAGTCATCGGCCTCATTAAAAATACCAACTAGAACTATATGTGCTATTCCAAAAGCATTGTTTTTCTTTTTACAAAAATAATTTTCACTAAAATGTGGATGTGTAAAATGTTCAGGCAAAGGGAATACTTGTTTACAGGATCCCATCTGAGCCAAAGCAGTAGAGGCATACTGATAAACTAAGCTGCCAGTGAGTAAGCCACAGAGTTGACCTGAAGTGAAAATAATGAACTAATAGCAAAGAGTGAGAAGAAACGCATGCAAAGCTGGTTCCGTCAGACATGCATTTACCTGGAAAGTTCTTAAGCTGTTGCAAAATATGTTAAAAAATCTTGTTTTAAAACTACTAAAAAGTCCCAAGGAGAGCACAGAACTGAGGATCACATTCACTAAGAGGGCTACAGAGGGGAAAGAGGAATATACCAGCAGACCTAAAGAGAGGAAATAAAATCATTCTTTGCCAACAATTTACAGGCAAAAATAAAACTAAGTGATTCAGCGGTAAGACGCACTGACCCACAGTGTGATGCCTTGATCTGTATTTTGTTATCAGTCCATAACGCTGCAAGAAGCTTCTGAGAGGAACCCTGGTGATAAAAGACAATAAGTTTGAAAAAATGAAAATAAAAAAGAGATAAAACCGCACTGAATGTGAGATTTAATGAAGAAAAACAGAGCACCTTATTGGAAAGCCAGCAGCACTGATATGAATGGTCTCCACGATCCCACAAGCCTCCAACTGCGCTATAACCTGACAGAGGATGAAAAACAAAGTGAACTTTTTCATTCTCTGGTGGTGAAAAGGATGCACGCTGAATATCATAGCACCCACCTCTTCCTTTTTAAAGGTTAGCGGCTTTGATTCGGGGTTAGGTTTGATGCAGCGGGTGTAGTGAGGAGTCGTGTTGTGGAGGATCCTCATCAAGTTCTCCAGTGAGTTCTACAATCAGATGTTTACGTCATCTGTACTGCAACCAGAGCTGAGATAACTGATGAAGGCTTGAGTTTGCTCCTACCTTAAACTTGGACACCACAGTGACTTTACTCAGAGCCTTGGTGGTTTGGTTCCCAGTTTCCAAGTCAGTAAAGATCTGCTGTAGCAGGGGGCAGTCGGACGTCTGAAGCAGGCTGATGAGCTCTGGTGGAACTGGGTCCTAAAACACCAAACCCAGCTGAGGCCAAGCACATAGACAGATGGGTCCTTTTTTACCTTGCCCCTAAAGGTTTCTTACCTTGTTTTTCTCCACCATGCCCTCTATCTGGTACTTAACCTTCCCAGCATAGTGGGTCACAGTGAAATGTGGCACCTTGCTGAACTTGTCCCAGCTTATGTTCTTATTGTCACTGAGCTCCTTCTCTAAACGAACCCTCAACATTTTGGCATCCGAGACCCGATTGAGGCGACTCTCCTTTAGAACAAGAAAGGAAGACACAACATGGACTCACTATAATATTAACAAAAGAGTCTGGAACTCCTTCCAGAGAAAAGTATTAATACCAATTAATGAACTCCTTGTACATCACAGCTACTTCTCAGGAGGTTAGAAATTAAAAACTGATATGACGTTAAACACGATGTACATGAGTCTCACTCCAGTGTGGTTGCAGATAAACTCTATAATTTGCTTTCATTCTATTGCCTTGTGTATGTGGCCACAAACTAGAAAACTACAATGACATGCAGAATGCTGTCGCTCTGCTGACTTAAAAGAAAAGAAATCAAAAGCAAATGCCCACCATACCTCATTAAGAAGAGAAAAGATGCTGACAGGGGCTCCCTCTATGAGGTCCAGGCAGCTCTGGTTGTCTTGGTATTTGACAAAGGACCACTCCAACCCCTCTGAAACATACTCCTCCTGAGAGAAGCCATACTTAACTTTAATATCTAAATATATTCGTTTTGTCATATCACACACGAGTTGAGTTGAGAAAAGCTGTTGATAATTGCCAGGTTTGATGAACTTAAGCCCCCCTCCTGAATGTCTGAGGGCTGATCATCTCCATGAAACTGTGGAGGTCCAGCATGAAGACGCTACCTGCTGAGCTCTCAGATAATGTGCCACAAAGTGCTGCTGGAGTTTCTCGTTGGCGTAGTTGATACAAAGCTGCTCCATGTTGTTGATGTTGAAACACTCAAAGCCGTACACGTCCAGCACGCCTGCAGGTTTCAGAGGACAGACATTGAGACTACAGTAAGCAAGAAACTCTGTTTGTCTTCAGCTGCCTGAGAAAGTTAAACATTCACCTATAAAGTTGCACCATGTAGATTTTTCTGCACATATGCTGTTGTTGATGAACGTAACCACCCACTCGAATAATCTGGTGAAAAAAGGTGCGTGATTAATGTAACAGAGGGGATTTCATAGGAATATAATAGCAACACAAACCAACACAAAGTACTTACTGTGTAGTTAATACTGATAAACAGACATGTCAAATTGACTTCTTTGTTTAATATAAACAAAAAAGCATGATGGTTTACATCAGCTTTGACCCACAAAAACAGGCTCCTGCATCCCCACACATCATGACAAAACATCAGCGCCTGACAAACCAAAACGAAACTGATTGTCATTCTTACTGGGCATAAATGACCTTGGCCAGACAGTCCCTCCTCACGCTACACTCCGCCTGGGAGCAGGGCTTGAGCACGCTCTGGTTCCCCGCCTTCAGAGTCCTGACCCTTAAACACGTCCGGAGCTCCTCCACAGAGACACAAAGAAGCTCTGCAGCTCTCTGCGAGAAGTCTGAAACACAGACAGAGGATGTCATTCATTCACTGAAGCACAAGTGAAATGAGAGGATCACAGAGAATCTGTTGTATTGCATTGTTCAAAATGTACCAATTATTTTTCCAAGAACCTCTCTGTGTAAAAGGATTATCAAAAATAATACTCATCACATAAAATACCTTCTGACTGCTCATTGAGGTCACACGGCTGCGATTCATTTGTTGATGAAGAAAAACTCACATTTCCCAGCTGAAGAATCCCAGCTAAAATCTGTTATGAAAAAAACAAAGTATGACAAAGTGTGACAATGTTGATGCGTTAAATTATAAGAAGGATCCAGTCGGATTATTCAAGGTAATCTTAACAACTGCTCCAGTAAAAATATTTCTATTACATTATCAAACATTGATATGTTGCTTTTCAATGATCAACCAAGAAGAAAAACAGTTTTACCCTAAATATTTCCCTTTGTTTTTCATCATTGATTCCCAGATGAACCATTGCCTCAACCGTCTCATTAAAACAATCTTCTGTAAAAAAAAAACACAAAAAGAAAACATTTTTAAAAACGATGCTGTGTGATGAAAATAGACCACGGTAAATAAAAATGTTCTTGAAAAACAACGTCTTTATGCACATAAAAATTAAATACCAACCTTCGACTTGCTTCTTAGAATTCGGCAGCCAAACAAAGCTTTGGTCATGTGACATCTTCCACTCTTTTCTCTGCTCATCTGTGGCCCCTTTCATCATCTGAAACACATTCATCCCTCAGGTCTGAACAAATGAAGACCCTGTGAGGGGATGATATTCTGCAGAGGGCTGCTGACTCACCTGGTAGAAGATGTGGAAGTTCCTTTCATTGGCTGGCTGACAGGCCACCCTCGTCTTCTCAAGGAGATACGTTTGCACCGAAGCCCCGACTAACAGCTGACACCTCCGCATAAAAAGTGAATGTCACGTTAAGCAAAAGGAGTTAAACATCTAAGTTCATCTCAGATATGTAGGAGAGGTACCTGTCTAGCTGTAGCTGGATATACTTCCCAAATCGGCTGCTGTTGTTGTTGCGGAGCGTGCAAGAATTTCCTGCAAGATGGGACAACAGCTGATGAGCGAGTGTTCACACTTTCACCCTCAGAAAATGTTCTGTCGTACCAAAGGCCTCCATGATAGGATTGGAATCCAGTACTCTCCGCTCTATCCTGTCCACTGTGTCCTGACTCGTCAACACTGAGGAGGAGGAAGCCACAGTGGCATAATACTTCATCAGGCAGCGAGATGTCCATGTCTGTGAGGACAAAAATCACCAACAAACTCAAGCAAACCAAAAGCATTAATCATTTTCAGAGCGTAAAACATAAAAATAAAGCAAGTTTTCCGTCTGCTGAATCCATACACAATAAAGTAGAAATGTGGGATGAGTTCACTTTGTGGCAGATAAGCATCTGCGTGTTTACCTTTCCGGCTCCACTCTCACCGCTGACCACCAAAGACTGATTGACTGGCTCCAGCTGACCCTGAATATTTCTGTATGCCTCTTCAGCCACAATAAAGATATGTGGTTTGAACTCCTGTTGGCAAAATGTAACCAGACTTATTAGGTACAGGCATCGTAATTACTGACTTTATGAGAGGCAACACTGTGGATTTGGGAATACTGTTTCCCATCCCCTCAACACCCCTGTTTGCTTCACTACTCAGTACCAAGAGAATTCAGTGTGATAAATACCTGGGGCTGAGCAGCACAGTGATACTCCTTCATCACGTCAAGAGAGTAAAGGTGTGGGATGGGCTGGAAAGGGTTCAGAGCTACCAAGGTGCAACCAGCATGGGTGTAAAAGACTTTTGCGCTGTACCTGGCCTGCAGGCATTTCAGCACTACCAGGGAAACATAAACATTATATTACTAATCAGGCACATTCAAAAACAGGAAACATTTTTAAGGTGGTCACCAAACTGTGTATGGTAACCACAAGTGGCCAGAAAAAGTGAAGAGCAGAGATTTAACAATTATGCAAGAGTAATAACCTTTAAAATAACAGATAACCTTTAAAACAAGACACATTTGTAACAAAGTTCCCAAACAGAATAATGGATCGGCGGGTCTGTTTCTTATGTTACCAGACATCTAAAACAGGAGTAATGCTCTGCTCCACTGAAAGACTGACAGTATCACCTGTGTTGTACTTAAGAAAATCCTTCATTACATAAATAACCTGATTGATAAAGCTTATAAATGGTTCTCACTGCTCTACACAAAACAGCAGCTAATCCCAAGACCTTTCCATGTTGTAACCCTGACCTCTGCTGTTGATAAACTACATTTGCCATGTTCTTTCATCAGGCTGAATCTTGACCTGTGGGCAAATTCTTCCCACAAAGTGCTGGCATAACTGTATTTTGATCTCAAACTAGGTAAGCAAGCGTAAACCTCCCATGTCTACCAGGAAGTTTTTTTTGCTTTTTATGCAGTACAGCAATTCAGGCAATCATTCTCTGGTCATGATGCAGCCCTGCTTAATACCTGTTGTTGGGGTCACCGGGTTGACTTTGGTGAGGTCATCATAAGTGTGAAGTTGGTCTTCATCTATGAGAAAAGCCTGAACTTCCTCCTCCAGTGAGTCATTAAGGGACTGCTGAGGAGAATGGACTTTCTGGATGAATCGTTTCACCTGTGTGGATGAAGCAAAATAATAGTCAAAATTCAAGAAAGATATGCGTCTAAAGCCACAAAAAAGGATTTTGTTTGCGCAAACTATATTCATTATTACAATATAAATTAACATCAATAGCAGAGTAATCTTTCAACAGTTATAAATACTAGCTTTTTATTTCTGTGGAAAGAAATATAAACTTTTTTTAAACAGACAGAAGACAAAAGGAGAATTCGTCTTCTTCTGTCTTCAATATCCAATCCTGATCCTCCCCATGGCTCTTCCCTGTGATTTTGAGAGGTAAGCCGCTCCGTATCTTTTAGGGATCGAGAAGTACAGGTTGTCCAGTAATCCAAATGTCTGCCAGATGACCACTAATACTCCCCAAAAGAAAAAAAAAGTACAAACTTCTGTTCTGTTAAAAAACTATAACAGAACAGAAGAGGGGCAAGAACCAAGACCGGCCCCATGCGTGATTGTGCCATTTCATCAACTCCATTTACCAGGTCAAAATACGGTCAAACTTACCTGAACTGAGTCACCATTCTCATGATAATGACACAGATAATATTTAATTTTTTGAGACTTTCAACACACACTCCGCCAATTGCTCAACACTGAGCCATTTACAATGTCAAGCATAACACATTTGTCAGTTCGGTCACAATCAGATCAGCCGGACAAATGCAAGTCCGCTTGATCCTGCCAAATGACCTGGACCTGCTGCCTGTCTGCAGACAATCAGCTGTCCGTGTACAGACACATTTAATCCAATAGTGGGTAGCCTACATCCCATAATTCTGCATGTCCATTTTTAAACCATGTAAATAAACCCCATTTAACTGTTTTAATACCCATGGTATATAACACAATGTAAGGCACAGTTTGAACTTAAGGTTTAGCAGTATGTTTGTTATGTTATAGTATTTATGACTTTATCAAAGGGACTTTTTTATTTTCTTGCTCCTATTAGGCCCAAAACGTTGTAAGGTTTACAAGGACCGATATTTATCCGATATTGAGGTTACGAGCAAAAACTTATATTTTCTGTTTGTACAGTACACATTATTGTATCTCGAAAAGAAGCAACAGGAACCGAGTGGCCATCTTCTCTAAAGTTTTGCCAATTAACTCCCAAACTGTCGGGACTATTTAATCAGGCGCAATAACGGTGCTACTCGGTCCCAGGTACGTTAGACTTCGCAAATAACTATAAACATATCATATATATAAACCAAGCATGGTAAGAAACAGTTACAGATTTTATAAATGAACTTTTTGAACCAAGTTAACATTAGAAATAAATAAACAAACAAACAGGGAAATCTCTGAACAACTGGCTGAAATTGTTAACGGTTCCTCATGTCAAAACTTACCGTTGCTCCTCCATTTCTGGATCCTGCTGTACGGTCACCTCGGTCGTCCACGGAATTCATTGATTTAATTGTCTCCCTTTAAAGCGTCTTAAATGTCTACAAAACTATTTCACAGAAAGTGTACGTAGATTTTATGATGAATGTTGTTATTCCATTTAGAAAACACTTTACTTGATTCCTCCTTCTAGTCGGCGGTTCCCACACAGCCGACTTCTCCCAAAGCCTGCTGACTTTTTAACCGCCTCCCAGATTCCCAAACCACGCACTATTCCCGCCCTCTTTCTGACGCTTCAAGGACTAGCTGTAACTTCACGCAACTTACACCTGTGACTTATACCGCCCAGTTTATCCATATACCCAGAATTTTAGAGCTGTGTTATTTCTAGAGCAAATTAAACTTGTGATTTGGCTGAAATCACAACAATACGTTTACCAGATTTTCCATTTTCCCATGTTGTGTCACAAGGTATGAGCAATTTCTCATGAACTCTTTATAAAAGTTTTCATCGGAATTTTGATTTTTTAAAAATCTGAAGTTAAAAATCAAGCTAATTATATAGCATGATAGTATTTTTATAAGAGCAAT
Source organism: Menidia beryllina (assembly GCA_013363375.1). Classification (NCBI taxonomy): domain Eukaryota; kingdom Metazoa; phylum Chordata; class Actinopteri; order Atheriniformes; family Atherinopsidae; genus Menidia; species Menidia beryllina. The sequence continues at coordinate 2,406,015 of JABUIW010000024.1, read as the reverse complement.
ACGTCATTAAATAATTGTGTCCTCATAAAGTTCGAAGATCTCAGAATTCCGATTGTTTAGTGAATGCATCACGCCTGACGTATCTCAATACGGAAATGGAGGTGCTTTCATGTCGCAGTAATCATGAATGAGTTAGTCTAGGGACTTTGAGAAAAAATACCAAAGCTCTCAAGCAGATATTGCTGTTAACGAACATTTTCAGGGCCAGCTTAAAAGGTCGTGGTAAGTCGATGTTAAATGAACACTTAAATACGTTGGAAATGCTGGTAAACGACGTAGAACAGAGCAATAACTTCAGTGTTTGTATTGGGCTGCCTTAAAAAGGAAAAACGTAAAAAATAAAAATCTTTTGATCTTCTGTTATACAGTCATTTTTACCATACTTATGTGCAGCTCTGTGCGGTCTTAGTCAATAGAGACTGCTTTAAGTGGAAACCAGCTCTACAGGATTTGGGTAGATCAGAGGTGAAAGGTTTTACAAGTTCATACAAAGTTTAAGCACATTTTTAAACAAATGTTTCAGTGTTTGTAATGTGTATTAGAACTCATCTAATCCTATGTGCTATCGCATTTCTTCATGTGTTGTTTGCAGGTCATGGCTCAAAGGGATCTAAAGGAAGCGTTTGTCAGTAATCTCAATGGGACCAGTTTGGGAGAGGTGGCACTGGGATCGTTTCTCACCCCACTATGCCTCATCAGCAGAGGACTCATCATGATTATGTACCATCAGGCCAAAGGGACTCTTCCGCTGCCATTTCCACTGATTTCTCAACTCTTCCTTGACTTTTTTGTGCTTATTCTACCTCTAGTCTTGTCCTGTACTATCCTGAGTAGCATTCTTCTCCAGGTTATCATCAGCATAAGTGTGCTTTCAGCTTGTGCGTTTTGCTATGTTTATCGTACCAGCAGTAATTCTTCTTCTTCTCATTCAGAAAAGACTGTCAGCAACTTCCTTCACAGTCACATCAAGTTCAACCAGGTCCCCTTTGTGACTCTCTTTAGGGTGTTTGTAAATGTTAAAACAGCCATCAGCATTCTTGCTGTAGACTTTAGTGTTTTTCCAAGACGATATGCTAAAGCAGAGACTTATGGGACAGGAGTTATGGACTTTGGAGTTGGCGCTTATGTCTTTGCAAACGCTCTTGTGTGTCCAGAGGCCCGGAGGAAGAACATCTCAGGATCCAAGATGAGTCATATCACAAAGCAGATCCTGTCTGTCTGGCCCCTCTTTGCTCTCGGCACAGCAAGGCTAGTAAGCCTCAAACTGACCGGCTATCATGAGCATGTGACAGAATACGGCGTCCACTGGAACTTCTTTTTCACCCTGGCCATCGTCAGGGTGATGGCTTCAATGCTCCTGGCTGTTTTACCAGCCAGACTTTTGTGGATCTTCGCCCTTTTGATGAGTGGATTGTATCAGTTTACTCTGGAGACATCCGAACTGAAGACTTTCATTATCAACAACAATGACAGAGATAAGGACTTTCTGCATGCTAACAAAGAGGGCATCTTCTCCATAGTGGGATATGTAGCCATATACCTAGCCGGAGTTCAGGTTGGGCTGTATGTGATGCAACCAAGATCTCAAGTTAAAGAATGGCTCAAAATGATTTCTAATCTACTCTTAGGAAGTTCTGTCGTATACGCTGGTTTGTGCCTATGTCAGACCCTTGTCGAGCCAGTGTCTCGCCGATCAGGTAATTTACCTTTTTTCCTCTGGAGTGTTGCTCAGTCCTTGTTTTTTATGTCCTGCCTTGCTATAGCTGATGTGGTCTTACTGCTCTCTAAAAGAATATCAGGGTGTCACCTTGTACCTTCATCATTGAATTTGTTTAAAAAAGACTCAGACTCTGACAAAGGTAATGACAAAAAGCAAAATCAAATGGAATCTTTCTGCCTCGTTCAAGCTGTCAGCAGAAACCAGTTGCTTTTTTTCTTGCTTGCAAATGTCATGACAGGATTGACCAACTCTGTTGTGGACACACTTACTTGTAGTAGTTCATTTTCTGTGTGCGTTTTGGTTTTGTACATGTTCATCAATTGCTTTGTAATATATGTTTTTCATTTGTGTGGAATTACAGTAAAGTTCTGGTAAAAAGAAAAGAGTAAATAATACTGTTATGTAAATGATTTGGAGGCTGTAATGTAAGAACATGCCATCTGTACGACCAGATATCCTCCAATAATTGTGCTTGTTCATACAAAAATGCATGTCTTCTATTTAAAACCTATTTCTGGATGGGTGAGTGCATGATATCTAATATATTGTTTTACCTGTTGAGATAGCAGGCTTGTTTTGAAGTGTATTTTTACTTTTAAAAGATGTACTTCTCTGTAAATGCATACAATCGTATAATTACAAGTATGTACATTAATTGATCTGTCTGTGTAATTCATTCAATGATAATCAGTATCATTATCAGTGACTACATAATATATTGGTTATATCGATTGTCTTTTTCTATTACTGCACAATCCTGAAATCCTGAAATTGTGTCAAATACTATGAATTACCATGCACGTTTTCAGTACTTTTTAGATATTACAGAAATTTTGAGAAATATGCACACTGTTGAGCGCTACCTCGTTGATATTTAAAGGAGGACCAGTTTTAAAGTTTGTTATGTCATGTAATTTCATCACTTTTTGTCAAACATCTGGCATTTTCATTCAGAATATTAAATACTTAATTAAATTATTTAACTTGGCCAACATGAAGTCCTGCCTTTAAGGATGAAAAGATATTATAAAAATGATAAAACCAACATGTGTGAAACGGTCTGTCATTAATAAGAATATGATTAACGGTATAATTTGTCCACGGACATTTTCATCTGGGCCCAGCCCAGTTTCAGCATCACGTGCGCCCCTTGAGGCCGCGCGCAGTACTACGTAAGTGTTACGTACGGAGGGTAAAGGTGAAATTAGTAATGAGGATTCCGCCACCGTAGCAGCTTCACACTGAGTCTGTCGCACTTGTTTATCTTTTTAGAGGAACTTTCTCACGAGGGTAGGTTAAAAGCATCACTAATCATTTTCAAATGCTCAATTACTTTGCTGAAATTATAAATAATGGGCAGTATTGTACCAGAAACTGACGAAAGTGACTGTTGCTAAGTAGCCTCGCAGTTTAACTTTATAATAGCCCAGATTAGCTTGCTAGTGTTAGCTTCATAGAGCAGCGATGCTAACTAGCATGTTAACCAAGTTAACCCGCACCGACTTGTCGACCGTAGACATTATGGTTACAATGTTGCAGTAGTCTCCAATGGATTACCTGATGATATTGCCTGATGTTAATTACCATCTGTTCCTTAAATGGTCAAATCTCATTTGTAAATTAGGTTAGCTACCATGCTAATATTTACTATTTAGCTACCCGGGGATTGGTTTGTCATGCTTTTCGTTAGACTGGACCATGACAAGTTTTGTTATAATTTTAGTTTAAAATACCTGCCAAAGCGTTTTATGGATTCAAATATTCAAAGTTTCCCAATAAAACTGTCGCTACCTATGTTGTTTTGCTAACTGTATCAGGCTAAATCTGGGTCAAGATAACTGTTAGTAAATTACCATTTGGATGTGTGTCTCGATAAATGGAAAATTGAATGACATTATTTATGTTTTGCAATATGCTATCACAGTCTACAATCATGCTACTGTACAAGTAAAATTAATGTTGCTGTGGGCTCTTTGTGACCAGCTATAAATGAGCATTAGCATGGCGTAGTTTGTCCTCATGTTACATTCGGTCAGTAGGTCTCCTGTGTGTAACCTGCAGGCAAATAGCCCAACAGCTGCAACTGGAAGAAGTTATGGCTCATCTGGTAGCTGTGTGCAGGGAAGGAGAGGAAGATTACCCCTTTTTGGCAAGGCAGATTCCTCTGTATATCGATGACACACTTACAGTAAGTCTGTGTAATTGTAAGTGATGGGGTCATGGTTGCTGCTGTTAAATATACACTCAGTTGTAATTTCCTATGTTTTTTTTCTGCCAGAGTTGTGAATTTTATTGGTTTACCCACACAGTGATACACATGCACCTTACCATGAAGAGTAAATACCCCAAAAATGGGATTGCTAGAAGGAACCTTCTGTTTAAAAGCAACATGACAATATTTAAGATGTAGTTTTGTCTTTAGTTTTAAAATAAAGTTGCATTTAGTCTAACCAAAATTGGTTCTTCCAAAATGTGTGTGACCATCTCATGCAGATTTAAGTACGAAAGTAAATATCTCAAATCCAGGCCAACAGATCTAGATGATGTGGTTTGGATCAAATGACCCCAATTCAAATGGACTCATACTCAAAGTTAAATGGTTTTTTTTTTTAACAGTAAAATGTCCATCTTCATCAACACATGTACATATGAAGTGAGAGTATGGGCATTAATCAGTGTTTATCATTGGTTGTGGTCAGATGGTGATGGAGTTTTCTGACACTGTGAACGACGTTGACAGCCATGAAGTAAACACCTCTCATTGGAAACAATTTTTGGAGGTGAGAAATTTACATTTCATTCAAAACTGTGTGAAATTTTGTAAATCAAATTTACAAAGAGCAATCTACAAATTGAATGATTTCTTTCAGTGTGATTTCTTTAAAAAAGATAATGTTACTGTCTGGCCCTTAGTATCACTCAAAGTTGAAGCAGCAGGACTTGAGTGTTGCCTTGATGGTGACATCCAGAGAGGTGTATGGCACATTAGCTCAGCTGGTGCCATGCGTGGGCTGCAGGAGAAGCGTGGAGCGCCTTTTCTCACATTTAGTGGAATCAGGGAACCCGGCCCTGGAGCCGCTCACAGTGAAACCAACAGGCATGCTAACTGTGACCAAGGCATGCTTGGTAGACGCTAAGAAGCTTTACACCCTCTTTTATGTCCATGGGTAAGAGATTTTTCATTTTCCTTATAAAAGATTAAAAAAATAATCATTGATATACTTAAGCCAAAATTAACAATTTTGATCAAAATGAATTAGAACCGGATAACCATAATCCAGCCAAATGTGATGTAATGTATTTAGTTATTACAGTTCTCTGAAAAAATACATTTTGTGCAGTGATCTGGATTTTCTTAATTTTTCTAAGATTCATTCACAAACATTAGAAAGTTGATGTGTGTTGTTGTTTTTTAAGACATAAGGGGACTGAATCAATTTTTTTGTAAAATCTGTTTCAGGTCAAGGTTGAATGACATGATTGATGCCATTCCAAAAAGTAAAAAGAACAAGCGCTGCCAGTTACACTCCTTGGACACACATAAGCCAAAACCTTTGGGGTGAGTACAGTGTTGTTTTTATCTCCCCCCCCCCCCCCCTCCCCCGCCAAATCAAACAGTGGTATTAGAAGTTTTTAGATTAAATTATGTTGTTGATTAGATGATGTGGTTTTGTGCCTGTTGGGTGTAAATATGTTGCTGTTTGTTATGGTGCACAGTTGTTTCCGATGTGGAAATAGGAAAACTGCAGGTTTTACTGGGGATCATTGTGATGACTGTGCTTTGCAGTGGAAGCTGGATGGATGTGTGGGAGCTGATGTCTCAGGAGTGCAGGGATGAGGTGGTCCTCATCGACAGTGCCTTGCTCCTTGAGACATTGGAGACATACTTGCGTAAACACAGGTAATCTGTTGCAGTTTGCTCAAAGCTTTCCTCTCGCACTTATAGAAATATTTTAGAGTAATTTGATTAACTTTGAACCCCTTTTATCAACAGGTTTTGCACAGACTGTAAGAATAAAGTTCTAAGGGCATATAACATCTTGGTTGGGGAGGTGGACTCCAGTAAGGAGAAGGGCTACTGCGCTGCTCTGTATGAGGGACTATGCTGTTGCCCCCACGAACGACACATTCATGTATGCTGTGAAACAGACTTCATCGCTCATTTACTGGGAAGGGCAGAGCCTGAATTTGCTGGAGGTTATGAGTAAGTTTGTCTTCAGAGTCAAAGTTGCTGCTGTTTGATTAATTGGTCTAATTAAACTAGCTTTGTGCATGCAGAAGTTGGGTTAATGGTGGATTTAACTTTTTTTTGTTTGCTTGTTTCTTAAGACGAAGAGAGCGACACGCAAAGACAATTGACATTGCACAAGAGGAGGTCCTTACTTGTCTGGGTATTCACCTCTACGAGCGGCTGCACAGAATCTGGCAGAAGCTGCGGGCGGAGGAGCAGACCTGGCAGATTTTGTTCCACCTGGGTATCGATGCTCTGCGGAAAAGTTTTGAGGTGCCTTTGTCAACATAATGAATGATACTCAGCGTTCGATCACGAGAGTCGTATCGTTATGTAATGATGTCCATGCTCTTAGATGGCAGTGGAGAAGATGCAGGGGATCAGTCGTCTCGAGCAGTTCGTGGAGGAACTATCAGAGGAGGAGAGAGCCAAAGAGCTGAAACTGGAGAAAAAGAGGCAAAAAAGGAAAAACCGGCGCAAAAACAAGTGTGGCTTCGATATCTCTGAACCGGAGGCAGAGGACAAGGAGAAAATCTTGGATGAGGTAACATGTCCCTGATGTAGAAACTTAGGAAAAAGATACTAAGATTAGAGTTCCTAGTGTGGCGTTTATGTCGGTGTGGTCATTTTTTTTGTGTTGCAGGGTTCCTTTGAATCTGTTGAGGTCAGCTTTAAAGCCTGTGGTAGCCACGATGAGGAAGAGGAAGAGGCCAGCTGTGAAGAGACTGTCGGCACCAATAGGACCGCCACCTGTAGCTGCCCAGACAACACCAAGCAGGGTAAGTCCCTCTCTCACACACACACACACACACACACACACCACAAGCTGCTGGATAGTTTCAGCCCTTTCTGTTTCTGAAATCTAAACATTTTTGCCCTCTATTTCTCCAGATTTGTCCCCGAACAGCAACGTCAGTGACTGCGGCTACTCCTCAAGTATTGAAGGCAGCGAGATGGGGTCACGAGAGGGCTCCGACGTGGCCTGCTCTGAGGGAATCTGCAACCACGACGAAGCAGGTCAGCTTTGACCCTCTAATAGACAGTCCTGTTCACATACGCCATCTTCAAGTCTCATGGCCTGTGGTTTATGTTTGGCACCTAAAGGCGACGGCCCAAATGTCCACCATTGTTCTGAAGACAAGGAGGAGGACGGAACAGACAGCTGTGTGGACTGCTGGCCCCGTTCAGAGGAAAATACTCAGTGCAAAAGTAAAAAAAAGAAGAGGAAGGGCAAGGGCTTCTGCATTGATCAGGTGAGGAAACAGAGCAGAAAGCTGCATGCAGAATTCCCAGCGAGGCATATAAAGTAATGCCTGCATATTTTGCAGGGACAAAAGGGGGACGGTTGTATGTCCAATGGGAACACGCCAGGCCACAATCTGACGTCAATGCACAGTTGTCGAACCAAAGAATTACTTTCTTCCTTATGCGGCGAGAAACTTGCCAGCATTGCACTACGGTTACCATGGACAGTACATCAGAGGAGCCTCAGCTTTCATGTGAGGCCTCCCGAGGCAAATATAAGTCTTGTGGAACTGCTGGTAAGAAAGAAATGTGTTTAAATCTACTTTTTTCCCTCCCTAAAACCTTTTTACCCTTCAGGCTTTGCAGATGAAATGTAGTAACTCATAGCTTTCATGTTTTGCTTTTTTCCCTTCATATTACTGATGATGTATTCTGAATAGGGGCTTGTGTTCATAAACCAGATTTTAAACAAACAGTCTTTATTTTAAACGGGCATTAAGGCATTGGTTAGATTGTTACAGGGTCTCCTCTGTGCTGTGTTTTTTAAACAGGATGACTCCGAAGTGACTTCTGATGAAGAGAGTTGTCTGACGCAGGATGAAATCCAGGCATTCTTAGAAAGGAACCGGTCCTTCTACAACAACCGCCACCAGTACCGACAGCTCCTGAAAGAGAAGTTCACCAACTACTGCCGCGCCACCGAGCGGAGTAAACCGGTCTGTGGGAAGTGGTTTGCCACAACCAGTGTCAATTAGCCGCACAAAGGACATTATCCCCAAGAAAAAACGAAAACACTCATGACCACTGCTGCAACATTGTTAGAAAAGATATGTTTGGGGGGTTCGTTTGGTGTCTTGTTGAGTCATTTCTCCATTAAAGTAAAGTGATTCTTACTTTCACAACGTCATCTTTATCTCCTTTGCACTTGTACACCATCACGGTTTTCCATGGCTTCTCTGGGCCTCTTTCAAAACTGTAGTCGTACTCTTTGACCAAGCCTAACTATTTGTTCATGGTCTTCTGTGGGGAGGGGGGTTGGGTGGTGTGGTGGGTGGGGAAGGGGAAGGGTGGTGTCAGAGCACAGTGGAATCAAAATCGGGCTTTGCAAGCTGTGATGTTAGGGATGAATTTTAGGAGTCTTATTTTATGATTGTTCTTTGTTATGATTTTGTTTCTATTTTTCTCATTTGTGACACTTCAGTGTAGTGCTAAAGGTTGTACCATGAAACGTGTACAGAAATTCTAAATATAAAGATTTTACAGAGAATAAACATCCATTTGTAATGAGGTTTGGGTGTGACGTTATGAGCGCAATGTGAAAAATTTACTAAATAAAGAATATTTATTAATATGCATAGATTTGTTGTTGTTTGTTCTTTGCTCCCTCGCCATGAAATATTCTGTGACGAGATTAATTCGCGCACCATTCAAATGCAAGTTGAGCAAGTCTGGTGTCAGAACCATCTTAGCCGTGATGGTGCGTCTGCCCTTAAACCATCCTTAAAGTTTGAAAGTCCAAAATAACGAACGCTTCTCATTTTTTGGTGTAAGTTTAAAGGCATCCCAGTAGATGGCGATGTAAGTGCGCACAGCACTCTAGAGTCCAACGGCTCAAAAAGAAAGTGGGAGGTGATGTGAGCCAAACATTTCCTCGCTCCCGGACGCTTCATATTCCGGCCGGAGGAGCGCATGGATCGGTCTTTACGCGCGCTGGCCGCTGCCGTCCTGGATGCTGCGCAGACCGATGCTGGGGGCTGGAGCCGGCGCGTCCCACATTTAAAATCTCGCGCGTAACAGCGAAATACTCAGTTTGCGAGAGCTTGAGCCTAGTTTGCGACCGAAGGAGCTGCCCATTTGCCCGGCGGGGGTACCTGTGGAGATGGAGCGGTGGAAAGGCAGAGTGGCCCTGGTGACCGGAGCCTCGGTGGGAATTGGAGCGGCTGTGGCCCGGGCACTGGTCCAGCAGGGCATGAGGGTCGTCGGCTGTGCCAGGAATGTCGACAAAATCGAGGTGGGCCATTTACTAAAGAGTAAATAACCCCAGGAACGGCGCGAAGCGAGTCGGTTTGACACGCAGTAGAGGCGAGTTGTTGCCATTTTAGAGCAACAACATACAAGCTAACTAACGGTAACTGCTAGCTAACATTAGCTTGACAGTTGGAGCTGTGGACCTTTAGTCCCCCCGCGTGAAAGCTAGTTCATAAGATCTTTATCCATTTGTGAAATCTGGCAAAGTAGCTGCTGTAGTGTTGCGAGGCGTTTAAGTTTGATCCAGCAAACTCCTTAGGGGGGAAAAAAACGCAAACTGTTAAACGTGTCTGTTTTGCAACTGTGGGGAATTTGATATAGCAGATATGCAATGTCACACATTTCCATCCAGCAAATGAGGATATGTTGGTGGAGCTGTAGAGGCACCGGGCTCCAAGCACAACCACACCCTTCGTATGTCATATTCTGGGAAGTGTATCGAGCCTATCGCCCTTTCACCGGACAGGTTCTAACATTTTGAACACGGGAGTGTGTCAGGTCCGACCGCAACATTGTCAAATGATGCTGAGATAAGGGAGAAAAAACAGCTTAGATCGGTATTTTGTGTAAGTTTAGTGTATGAGAAAGTATCAGGTTTCAGCTTCTCTCCACTGGGAAGTATTTCTGATGTAATAACCGAGGTAAATGAGGGTGAAAACACGTCCATCATCTTTTGAGGCGAGCGTTCAGACACCACAAAGCTCGTTCCCCATCCAAAATTAGTTTAAAAAAAAAAGTCAGTGGAGTTACTCAAGCTCATTTCTGTGAAGGAAAGTAATCTATTGGAACTGGGAAACTTCCAAATGGCAGTTTTAACCACTGATCTAACAG